>VYYJ01002503.1:0-21104 GCA_021029165.1 Cyphoderus albinus | reverse complement strand
GTCCGTTTACTTTTTTTTCTCTTACTTTTTTTTCCTCTTACTTTTTTTCCCTCTTACTTTTTTTTCCATACTTTTTCTTATACTTACTTTTTTTTACTTACTTTTTTTTACCGACACCCTTGATTTTATGCACGCCGTAAGTATGAATCATATTGTATGATTATCTTGCGATTTTTAGTTAAAGTATTGCCCATGCCGTCTAGCGAAAATACATGGGAATCAATACCACAACGTTTCGCTACTTGAAATTTGACTAGTCACTGTAGCTATATACAAAACTGGCCAACGAAATTAGTAATTGGCTTGATTTTGAAGATGCCTCGACTTGTACTAAAAAAGAAAACCGGACAGGTGGTGAAGTGACTTTGCATTATATAAATAAACTTGTTTGCAATATGATGCTTTCCTTTTTCCGCATGCTATTTACTACAACGTTAACGATTTTAAACGGCATTTGTATTCGCTCGATGAAATGTTTCAATGATTTTTACTCAAATATATTATAAAGCGTTTACTAATTTAATACATACCTTAAATGATTAGCAGATTAACTAGTTGATTGAAACAAACGTTCAATATCACAAGAGGAGTAAATTGATCTACGTAGTTTAAGCTGACAATTTTTACCTTGATCAGTTGAAACGAGCTAATGTATCTTCTGGCCCATTTTAGGTTGATTTGATGCGACTCAGCAAAGATAAGTACATCCTTTTCCACCCCTCTCAATATTTCGCCTGATTTAGTGCATATCTTTGCAAATGTACCAAAAACATAAACAAATCGTTTCTGTCTGTTTCATCATCACGCAAAAACGGCTGAATCGATTGAAACAAAATTTTTGCACAGTGATTAGTACCGGGCCGGGAAAGGTGATAGGCTGTAGTGGATATAAATGTTCAATTTTAGACACCCACTAGGGTCAAAATACAGGTTTCACAGCCCATGGCACCTTAAATGTGTACATTTACATGCTTTAGGAGTCATTTAATCATACGTATTCATGGTTTGTGGCTCTACGCAACCCAAAATTAACATATAGTAAGCGCGGATACTGGGGTACATTGAGAGGGATGTTTGGACTTTATGGACACCCTTTATGGACCCGAATACGAAACGAAACGCCAAGATTTTATATATAGAGATGAGTGTTTGTTTGGATTTAATCGCACACAATAAGATTACATATACACAAAGTACATATTATCATTTGGTTTGAAAGGAGAAAAAAACTATAACCGAAGACTCTTTTATTATTATCATTTTTTTTTGTATTTGTGAAGCCATAAAACAGGAATGGGGTGAGGAGATTGGCAACAGAGCGAAAGATTTCGTGATTATGAACTTAGTGCATCACTGAATCTACTCGTTGTTTCGCAAGAATAAACCGAAGTCAGATTTCAGTTTGATGAAACCATTTATAACTTACGCTACGGCACTGAAACTCATGCGTGTTTCGTTTTGTCCATCACATGCGCTCCCTTTTGTTTAAAATAGGGAAATTAATTGTTAAAAATTAATTGTTAGAGATCGAAAAGAGATATATTTATAGTAGCATCGATTAGATCTGATTGAATATAGTGGTTACAATATATGGTGTGTTATTTTGGTTTAATATTGGTTGTTGGATTCACACTTCTTGTGTTAGGATATGAAAACCAGGCACTCTGAATGGAGTGAACCTTATTTTTGTAATGAGGTCTGATTATCTGTAAACACGTTTCAATAAAGTCTATATTATTAAATATGCAAGCAGGAACCAAAGCATCTCACTCTCAAAATAAATTTGCTAATAATTCAAAGATGTCTTGGCATGCACCTTTATGCGAAACCGGGCTATCAAGGTATGTACAAGATCTCTTGGTTTTCAAATTTTATTCATGGTGTTCATGTAGTTTTTAGAACTTGACTTTATCTAGCGCTTTTCAGTTAAAATATTGCCCACGCTGTCTAGCACGAAATGTGGAAACCAATAGCACATTGTTTTTCTACTTGAAATTTGACTAGCCACATAGCTAGATACAAAAATGGCCAATAAAATTAGTAATTGATTTCAAAGATGCCTCGGTTTGTACTGAAAATGAAAACCGGACGGGTGGTGAAATGATTTTACATTGTATAAACTAACTTGGTTCGGCATTTTTCTGTATTCTATTTTCTACAATGTTAATGATTTTTAATGACAATATAATATGACAATAGAGCTTAGCTCGTTGCATTTCTGTTTGGTGCTTTGAAGTATCATTTAAAAGTTTTCAAAGTAAATCAAGCATTGAGAAAATTGCAATTATAAAGATGAGTGTGAATCGCACTTCACTTTTTTACAGTTGACGGGGGATTCAATTTTCATCCTCATCAAATCAAATATTAAGCACACCCAATAAGGAGCTTCTGACAATGGTGTCTATAAGGTATATTTTTTCGGTTAAAATTTAAACCATCATGAATATATTTTGAGGTGTAAAAATTTCTTTTTTGAAGTTTTTAATATGGCGTAAATAAATATTGGATAAGCATCCATAGTAAATTAGTTGCATTTTACAAAGTTTAATTAGCTCTTTTTGTTTACGCTTGATTAATTACAATACATGGTAAAATTGGTAAAATTCATAATTACTGTTTAACAGAATGAGGTAATTGAAAGCATTAAGACAAGTGAGTGAATGAGTAAATTATGGATTAGCAACATCGTCTCCCGTACGTATCTAGTAGGACGCTTAGTATTGTACAATAGTGCTTCATGACCTGCAACTATTTCACTTATATTTGTCCGTGTTCATGATCATTTCTGATTAAATCTTACAGCAATATGTTAAACAGTGTGGTTGGAAATATTTTCATACGATATTGGGGATATGACAACCAATGCGTATGTCAACCTTGATAAAGTTTTCTCATAATGTATTGAAGTTTGCACAATTTTTTGTCGATAAAATGTTTTAATAGTCTTACTCAAATATTACAAAGCGTTTACTGAACTACATAACTTTAAAGGAGCAGCAGATTAACTAGTTGATTGAAACAGAAATTTAGCATCACAAGAGGAGTAAATTGATCTACATAATTCAAGCTTCCAATTTTTACCTTGATCAGTTGAAATGAGCTAATATATCTTCTGGTCCATTTTTTATTGACTTGATGTGAATTAGCCTTGACAAGTAAATCCTTCGCAACTTCCTCCAATATTTTACCCGAGAGAGTGTATAATTTTGCAAATGTACCAAATACATAAATAATTGCGAATGAAGAAATTACAAAAATGGGAACATATACAAGCATCAACTGAACGGGGATTGTAAAACCAAAGATTATAAACGCATAGAAACTGCTGATGAATGCCACATTTATTAAGAAAATTATAAATGGTACTATGATATCCTGTTGAATCAAATTGTAGTAACGAGCCAAGATTTGAATTTTTCTGTAAAATGTTAATGAAGTATGAAAGTTGTGAGGCAAAACCATTCGTTTGTACTGCCCCAGATAATAAATGATGCAGTAGCTCGGCAGAAAGCAAAGTTCCATGCACTCGAATAGAAAGACGGATAACATTCCAATATGCATCCAAAGAGTAATTATTGCTAATATGAAAGCAACCAGCATTGAATTTGGCCCCAACTCAGAGAAAATTATTTTCTCTGGCTTCGGCGTGGCACATTCTGGAAGCAGGAATCTCCCAAAAGATGCAGGCCAGCAAGGCATTAGCAGGTGTTGAATGGAACAGGCTGGAGGCGCACAGAATGGAGTGAATATCCCGATACATTGAATTAGTTGAAGAAAAACCTATTTTGATACATCCAATGGAACAGTACGTTCTGAAAATAAAAAATTATTTTGTTATTATATACGTTTCGACTTCATCTTATATTGAGATTCACTTAGCTAGTTGTACCATTCAAATGTCGTTTTTCAAACCGAATGAACAAATTAAGAAGCTCCGCGGTAAACCGACGTTTCCTGTAGTAAAATATATTCAGAACCAAATACGCCCATAGAAAGAGACAGTATATCATGCCTTCTATTTGAATCGTAGACGAAACAGAATTATTTCCAGTGGCCAGTTGAACAGTGACAATTACAGTGTAAACAAAAAATACGAAATATTCTCTTTTTGAACGTTGCAGAACATTTTCACTATTTATGGAAAATATAAGTGTATTTTTATCAAATTTAAGAACGTTTGTGCTAACGTATGAAATGACGCGTATATGTAGACACAGAAATTGTACCAAATTCTCTTTAATAAACATTTTTCAAATAGTCCGGACTGGTTAAAATTTCTATTAAAAGCAATCAGTTACTGAAATATGTTCAACTACTTTTTCGTTCGGACGTCTAGACGCGTCTGTTGGTGAAATGTAGTTAATTATTGAAATTGAGTAGAAATTGCTTTGTTTCAGCCATAGACAAAAGTAATAATGTTAGATGTTAAAATAATTTTAATATACAAATTCTATTTAGATCCCATTTCGACCTAAATATATAAATTTATAATGATATACTTTTACTGCTTTTGTCGACTTTTACTCTTGTCACATGAATAACACCAAAAGGGTGTAGAATATATTGTTAACATTCGTTTTGAGTGGGTAAATTGTTGGTTTAGACTCCAGCGCCCAACCCTAAACCTAACATAACCCTACTAAACTAGAGGCTGGAATCTAACTTAACCCACCCATTTCAAACAAACCGAGAATAGTTAACCGCTTGCAATGTTTAACGATGAAAGGTCAGTATTTAAATATTTAACAAGTATGCTTAGCTCAAATATAACAATATAGTAATGTAATATAATGTTAGAGTGGCAGTTTTGAAAATTCCAAAGCATTTATTTGGAGCATAAGTATTTGATACAACCACTGCAAGAAAAGTAATATTGAATGAAATGGGATTATATTTCAGGATCCGAGAACAAATACATATAATGATAAAGTTGATTCCTTTGGTATCAAAAGCTTACTATTTGTATTAATGCTGACTGGCCCAAGGCATCAATTTCTACTTCTAAAAAATGTAAAGTAGAATGCTTTTATCTAAAATGCAGGTCCTGGCATTACATAGAACTCCCTTCAAAAAACTACAAATAAAAACATTTACATAAAGTTGGATAACAACCTAACACCTATTGCATAAATCATTCAGTTTCATAAGATTGTAGGTCAGAAAATGCCTCACTCAATAAAATAAAAGACAAGCATTTAGGCAATAGTTTTTGTCTATTAGATGGGTTCGGTTTGATTTTCGTAGAAGTCAACAAGTCAAGAATTTTCTCGAAATGTGATAATAAACTAAAGTTCCCCCTCTACTTAGTCTGTGCACGTTTTTTACTTTCTACTCTACTACACATCAACAAAAATAACGGGCAAATAAGTAGCGTCGATAAATGAAAGTTTGCATCTCAACTACAAAAGCATCACCATCACAAATATTCATTTACAGAGTGAGAGTGGAGCAGACTCAAGAACTGTGATTGTTTCTTCATTGCGAATATGCGGACCAGCAAATAATACCTTAAGTTAATGTGTGTTGCGGCTCCGGCTTAATGCTGACGATGAAGCAGTAAAATGCGAAAATGAAATGAAAGTGGTGAATAAAAAGAAGGTAGACAAGAAATTGAGTTTTGTGGTTGTCAGGAAAATTACACCGAGTTGGTGTAAGCGATAATACGTAATTCTCTCTATTCTTTATTGTATTACAGCAATGTTTTATTTGCAAGGGTAAGGGTGTCGAGCATAGTTTCAGAAACGCTTCAAATTCTCAACCATGAAACTTATTAAAGTAGTGTACAGAGGTTTAAACGAACAATACCAAGTCGATTATTTCGAGGTCGGTCTTCCTCTGTTATATAAAGTAAGTATAAATATATAATAAGTTTCAGATAGAACATAGTTTTCGACAAAAACATGTCATTTTACTCATTCTATTGGAGTGTTATAAAAGTGTTATATAATGGCTAAGCATTTTGAAACATATTTGACAAAGCCATTACCAAAAAAAGAATAAAATTAACCGACATGGGATTTTATCCTCTTATGTGGGTGCAAATAGAATAATTAAGTTTATTAATTTGCTACACAAACGTTGACTGTTGTAATATTACCTTAGCTATCCCGCTTTGACCAAGTCACAGGATTTTGCTTCTGCTGAAAAATTGAACATATTCTATATTGTATAAGTCATTCGATTTCATGATTATAGAAGAAATGAAAATATTCCACTCAAACAGAGAGGAAAAGCGCAGAAATTTCTACAATATTTTTTATTCAAGCAAGGGTTGTGGTTTATTTTCGTAACAGTCGAGAATTGGCTCGAAATATGGTTATATATCTAAGTATGTTACTTTTAAAGGTATACGTAATAGCAATTTTGTTTTGGGTACAGTTATGTGTGTGCCTGTGCCTACAACAAAAAACTGTCAGCCTGCTAAGTTTAAATTTTTGTGTCCGTATTTTAGTTCTGGAATGAAAATTTGGAATTTTGCATGATACAATAAGCTTGCATAACATATACATAATAGCGGTGCGTCAGAATAATGGAAGAAGAGTTTCTTGTCTTTACTGCTTTCACAAATCAACTTTTTGTCCAGCTTCGTTTCAACTAATAATATTTATTCCACTTTTGCCTTGCATAATTTTCAGTGAGTCAGATTTCATCAGACCTTCAATAATGATGGGATTTAACTAATTTATGTGATGCATTTGGGTCTATTTGAGTCGGGTCTAAAGACCCGCGGCATCCCTGTGTCGAAGAGCCAAGCCAATATTGAAACTCGGTTTGTAGGCTACAAAAATATTTCGTTCAGTCATACTAATTTTGTACGCTAACGTTAACATTATTCAAATTAAAAATTACTTACAAGATAAATAATACGTAGTACGCTATATAGTGCAAGTAATGTTTCATCACCGCCTATTAAACCAAATGTAATGTAATAACAACAACAATGATTTATTAATATTACAAAATTGTCTGCTTTCTATTAAAATAAAATTGCAGCATTAGGAAACACCATTTTAAAGTTGCCTTAAATTGCCAGTGTGACCGCCGAACAAATAAAACTTTAAAAAACAATTTCTGTATTACTTTTGTCTTATTTAATGGAAATATTTGCTTTGTCTTGGTAAATGTCTTACTTTTTCCAAGTACTTTTTAATCAATACAACCCTTTTTAATGTGTTAAACCGATGTGATTTTTTTTGCCTGAACGACACAACAAGAGACTGTTGCATTACAGCACAAACGGCTTCTCTTTCTTGAAAAAGAGAAATTAAATTTACTTGGTAAAAAGCTGAATGAATATATCCAACGTTGAGTTGAGTGAATATTCTCCCCTTCTAACGCCTGAGGGTTTCTTCTTACAAACTTTGTTTTCGTTGCATTGCGTAGCAGCTCAAGTACAATGTCCTGTACTGTTAATGGGAAAGCTTTCTTGGACTCCGCAAGCTACTAATGGGTTACGTATTAGCAGGCGAAATTAACGGGAATTAGTTTAAAGAAGTATGTGACAAGGAAAACGTAACTGGTATAGATGCGATGAATTTTGCTTTGGCGAAGGTGTAGCAATTCCAGCACTGGAAGTTCAGAGGGCTTATTTATAGAAATATTGCAAGGTTTTTGAAACGTAAGTTTCCGAACTTACATATATGCCAAAATATGTACCATCTTTATGTAAAATTTCCAGAAATGCTGATTTTCTAAATATAAAATAAAATATGGCTTACGAATTATTTTAATTTGATCGTTCATTGTTTGGATTTAACCTTATAATACACAATAAGATTGCGCACGTGCGAAGTGCATATTATCATTTGGTTTCAAAGGGAGTGAGAAAATTGGCAACAGAGAGAAAGATTTCGTGAGTATGAATTTAGTGCCGTTGTTTCTCAAGAATAAACCGACTTCAGTTTGATGAAACCACTTCTAACTTATACGGCACTGAAACTCATGCGTGTTTCGTTCTGTCTATCGCCTGCGCTCTCTGTTGTTTAAAATAGGGAGATGCTGAAAATTTGCAAGCAGGAACCAAAGCATCCCACTCTCAAAATAAATGTGCTAATAATTCAAAGATGTCTTGGCATACACCATTATGCGAAACCGGACTTCAGTAAACAGATTGTACCGTCCTGGTATGTACAAGATACAACTTGACTTTATTCCGGGCGTATAATTATATGGCGCTTTTGAGTTAGTATTTCCCATACCATCTAGCGAAAAAATGTGGGAATTAATATCACAAAGTTTCTCTACTTGAAATTTGACTACCTACGTAGTAACTGTAGCTATATACAAAAATGGCCAACAAAATTAGTAATTGATTTTAAAGATGCCTCGACTTGTACTGAAAAAAAAATCGGACGGGTGGTGAAATGATTTTGCATTATATAAATAAACTTGGTTCCAATGTGATGCTTTCTTTTTCCCATCTCCTATTTACTACAACGTTAACGATTTTTAATGACAATATGAGCTTTGCTGCTTTTTTTTTGTACATATCTCTGCTTGAAGTTGTAAACGTGCGGTAAAATAAATTTAGGAGACACATGCATAGTAAAGTTTATTTGCAGTTTACAGATTTTAATGTGGTCTCCTTTTTTTAAGCTTGATTAATTTATTAAACTTGATAAATTTTAAACTAGGACAATGTAGCAAGATGTTTTCTATAGTAGAAACCAACTAATCCGCAATAATGTCGACAATTACTATTGCAAATTATTGCTTAATGGCCTGACACTATTTCATTTAGATTTGTTTATGCTCAAAATAATTTCTTACAAACTTTTACAGCGATATGAAAGGCATTGAGGTCGGATATCTTTTATATTAGGGGAAGGGGTCTAAAAAGCAAAGTGAATGTCAACCGTGATGCAGTTTGGGCATCGTTATGTATAGTTTATTGAAATTTGTGCAATGTTTCTCTCGATAAAATGTTTAAATGATCTTAACCCAAATATATTACAAAGCATTTACTAAACTAGTACACAACTTAAATCAGCAACAAATTAACTAGTTGATTGAAACAGAAATCCAGCATCACAAGCGGAGTAAATTGATCCACGTAGTTGAAGCTTCCGATGTTTACCTTGATCAGTTGGAATGAGCTAATATATCTTTTGGCCCATTTTTTGTTGACTTGATGTGACTTAGCTTTGACAAGTACATTCTTCGCAACTTCCTCCAATATTTTTCCTGACACAGTGTATAATTTTGCAAATGTGCCAAATACATGAATAATTGCAAAAGCAGAAATACCAAGAATGGAAATATAAAGAAGCATTAACTGAACGGGGATTGTGAAACCAAATATTATCAACGCATAGAAACTGCTGATGAATGACACGTTTATTAAGAAAATTATAAATGGTACTATGATATCCTGCTGAATCAAATTGTAGTAAAGAGCCAAAAGTTGGATTTCTCTGTAAGCTGGCAATGTAGCTTCAATGTTACCAGGCAAAATTGTTCGTCTGCAGTGTGAGAGATAATAAATGATACAGTAGCTTGGCAGAAAACCAAGCTCCATGCACTCAAACAGAAAGATGGATAACATACCAATGTGCATCCAAACTGTAATTATTGCTACTATGCAGGATACCAACATTGAATTCAAGCCCAAGTGAAAGAAATGTACTTCATCAGGCTTCGATGTTGCGCATTCTGAAAGTAGGAATCTTCCAAATGATGCCGGCCAGCAAGGTTTTAAAAGGTGCTGAATTGAACAGGCCGGAGCTGCACAGAATGGAGTAAATATTCCGATGCATTGAATTAGTTGAAGAAAAGCCTTTTTTGGTACATCCAATCGAACAGTATTTTCTGGAAAAAACAAGATTTTGTTTCTGAGTATTATATATAGACATATTATATGGAGATTGAGCAAAAGTTATTCTACCATTCAAATGTCGCTTTCCAAACCGAATGAACAAATTAAGAAGCTCCGAAGTAAATCGTCGTTTCCTGTAGTAAATTATATTCAGAATCAAAAACGCCCATAGAAATAGACAGTAAATCACTCCTTCTATTTGAATCGTAGAGGAAACCGAATTATTTCCAGTGGCAAGTTGCACAGTGACAATTAAAGTGTAAACCAAAAATGTGGAATATTCTCTTTTTGTACGTTGTAGAACATTTGCAGTGTTCGTTGAAAATATTTCCGTATTTGTGTCAAATTTAAGAACGTTTGTGCTAACGTACGAAATGACGCGTATATGTAAATAGAGAAATCGTACCAAATTCTCTTTAATAAGCATTTTTCAGATAGTCCAAACTCGTCAGACTTTCTATGAAAAGACAAGCTACCGAAATATGAACAACCACTTTTTCTTTCGCACGTCCGCCGGTGAAATGTAGCTAAAAATGTTTCGTGTAAACCATATACAAAATGAATAGTCGATGTGAAATAAATTTAAGTTCCATTTCAGTTTATATTTTATGATGCTAAAATACCTAGATGATACCATCCACCTTTAGTGTTGTCACATAAATATGACGCTAAAAAGGTGTATGTATATATAAATTATTGCTAATACTTGTGTTGGGTGGACAAATTTATTATTTTCCCCTGGTAAAAAAATATATGTTACTTATATTTCACCGGCCATCATTTTAAACCACGGAAAATAATCATCGCTAAACCACCCATTTTAAACAAACCGACAATGGCTAAACATTTGCATTTCTTAAGCGTGAAAGGTTTACATACATTTAAATTTTTAACAAGTTTGCTTAGCTCAAATAGTTCACAGCAACACAGTAAAATGCTAGTATTTTAAAGCATTTATTTGGAACATATTTGATACAACCACCACAAGGAATATTAAATGATATGGGATTTTAGTTCAGGATCCGAGAAGAAATACATTAATAAATTCTATTCCTTTGGTATCAAAAGCTTACGATAGCCAACTGGAGCAAGGCATCAATTGTTTGCTTCTGAAAAATGCAAAATGGATGCCTATACCTAAATGCAGGCACTGATATTAGATTTCCATTCAGATGGTATAAACAAAAACATTTACACAAAGTTGAACAACAACCTAACACGTGTCGTATTTATAAATTATTCAGTTCCATCATAAGAGTGAATGTCAGAAACCGCCTCACACAAACAAAAAAACTCTAGCATATATACAATAGTTTTTGTACATGGCATGGGTTGGCTAAGATTTTGATTAATGAACTAAAGTTCTCTCTCTGCTTAGTAATTTAGTCCATTGCTTCAAAAATACCTGCGTAAAATATTTACTTTCTTCTCTACTAAACACGAACGAAAATGACGGACAAATATATATATCAGCGGGGATAAAATTTTGTATCTCACCTTCACAAGCATCGCCATCACGGATATTCTGTTTGCAGAGTGGAGCAGACTCAAAAACTTCGTTCGTTTTTGTGATTATGCGGACCAGCAAATAATACCTTCGGTGAAAGTGTGTAGCAGTAGGAGCTCCGACTTAATGATAATAATTAAGCTGCAGAATGCAAGATCAAATGAAAGTGATAATTAAGAAGAAACTTGACAAGAAATTGTTTTGTGAAAACAGCAAAAGCTCCTCTTCATTACTTTACTTTAATTTATATTTTCTCTATATAATATATTTTTTTGGTTGTATAAATATAAATTATTCAAAGAAATTTATCTGGGGTGTCGCTGCTTAAAGCTACTTTAGTCAAGCAGTGGTTATTTAAGATTTTAATTTGGTCCAATTATTCAAGGTTGGCCTGATTCTTAGCATGAAATATGTTAGCAAAGAAATCTTTGCATTTGATAAAATTAAAATTCTATTAAAATTAAAGAGGTAATTTTAAAAATTAAGAAACATACAAGCAATCGAGGGTAAAGTAAAACATAAGGTTTTTTTCTTCAATTTTTAGTCGTCTGCGCTTTCTAAACTACAAAGCGAACAACATTTCGGAAATAAGTTGTGCTTTAGCTTTAATGCTGGATCGGTCCATTTTAAACCAAACGCAAAAAGAAAGAATCCAAAGATGCCTTTGTTTGTACAAGCGCACTTATCCGCAGACACAATAGCAAGTAAAAGCAAACTGTAAGAACCAAAGTATTCTCAACGTGACTTGTTTATTTCTAAACCGATCCACTCTTTCTTACGTACGCTATCTTCAGTAAATCATAGATTAGCTACATCGCGTCTCATACGTATATAGTAGGACGTTGAGTAGTGTACAGTAGTAGTTCATGGCTCATCATTGTTACAATTTTTTTTTGTGTTCATGATGATTTCTGATGAAATCTTACAGCGTATGTTTAGCATTGTGGTTGGAAAAAGTTAAAAAAAGGTACGATGCCTTTATAACTCATGCGTGCCAACCGTGATGCAGTTTTATCATATGTATTGAAATTTGCACAATTTTTCTGTCAATAAAATATTTTAATGGTTTTGCTCAAATATATCATAAAACAATACTGAACTACATATTTTAGATGAGCAACAGATTAACTAGTGGATTGAAACAGAAATCCAGCATCATAAGAGGAGTAAATTGATCTACGTAGTTCAAGCTTCCGATTTTTACCTTGATCGGTTGAAACGTGCTAATGTATCTTTTGGCCCATTTTTCGTTGACTTGATGTTACTTAGCTGCGAGACATGTATCTTTCGCCACCCCTCTCAATATTTCTCCTGAGGCAGTGTATAACTTTGCAAATGTACCAAACACATAAATAATTGCGAATGCAGAAATTCCAAACACGGGGACATACACAAGCATTAACTGAATGGGGATTGTGAAACCAAAGATTATAAACGCATAGAAACTGCTAATGAACGACACATTTATTAAGAAAACTGCAAATGGTACCACGGCATCCTGTTGAATCAAATTGTAGTAACGGGCCAAGATTTGGATTTCTCAGTAAACTGGCATTGTAGAATGAAAGTTGTGAGGCAAAACCATTTGTTTGTACGGACCTAGATAATAAATGATGCAGTAGCTTGGCAGAAAACAAAGTTCCATGCACTCAAAAAGAAAGACGGATAACATACCAATATTCATCCAAACCGTAATTATTGCTAATATGCAGGTTATTAATATTGAGTTAATGCCCAACTGAATAAAATTTACTGCCTCCGGCTTCAGCGTGGTACATTCAGGAAGCAGGAATCTCCCAAATGACGCCGGCCAGCAAGGTTTTAAGAGGTGCTGAATTGAACAGGCTGGAGCCGCACAGAATGGAATAAATATTCCAATGCATTGAATCAGTTGAAGGAAAACCTTTTTTGATACATCCAATGGAACAGTATTTTCTGAAAATATAAATAACATTTTTTGTTGTAAGTATTAACTCTACTATATATTATATGGAGATTAATCAAAATTTAATGTACCATTCAAATGTTTTTCAAACCGAATGAAAAGATTCAGCAGCTCCGATGTAAGCTGGGGTTGCTTGTAGTAAATTACATTCAAAACCAAAAATACCCATAGAAAGGAACAATAAATCACGCTTTCTATTTGAATTGTAGACGGAACCGAATTATTTCCAGTGACAAGTTACGCAGTGACAATTAAAGTGGAAACCAAAAATGTAGAATATTCTCTTTTAGTACGT
The DNA here is from genome assembly GCA_021029165.1 of Cyphoderus albinus. Classification (NCBI taxonomy): domain Eukaryota; kingdom Metazoa; phylum Arthropoda; class Collembola; order Entomobryomorpha; family Paronellidae; genus Cyphoderus; species Cyphoderus albinus. The sequence continues at coordinate 7,543 of VYYJ01002503.1, read as the reverse complement.
TGTAAAACATTTTCACTATTTATGGAAAATATTTGTTTGCTTGCATCAAATTTAAGAACGCTTGTGCTAACGTATGGAAATATGTTTATGTGTAGGCTGAGAAGTTTTACCAAATTCTCTTTTACAAGCATTTTTAAATTAGTTCTAACTTGTACGAAATTCTAGGAAATGAGATCCGCTCATTCATTGGTTCGGTCGTACGTCTCGTCTCAGGTGAAAATCTCGTCAACAATTACTTTGTTTTAAAGTAAAATTGAGAGTGGGTACAAAATAAATTTAAAAAATTAATCTTACATGGATAAAGTGCCAACCTTTATCCAGAATCCTCTTGCATGAATTTATGATGAGACTTTCGAAGTTGTCACAAAAATTACACCACGTTGGTGGAAGCGATAATACGCAATACGTAATTCCCAATATGTTTGATTGTGTTACAGTTTCATGTTTTGTTTGCAAATGTATCGATAATAGTTACATGAACGCTTCCAATTCTCAAGCAAAGCATGAAGCGTGCTTATGTAAATGTTAAAGTAGTGTACGGAGCTCTAAACGAGCAATATCAGATTGATGATTTTGGTCAAGAATAGCATGTCATTTTATTAATTCATATCGGACTGGAATTGTTATAAAATGACAACGCATTTTGAAACATATTTGACAAAACCACTACAGGAAGAATAAAATTAAAGGACATGGAATGTGAGTGCAAATTGAATAAGTAAGTGAATTCTCTTGTTACTCAAAAGTTGACCGTTCTTATATGTATTACCTAGCTATGCCGCTTTGACCAAGTCACGGGATTTTTGTTCTTCTGAAAAATTTAACCTATGCTTGTATCTAAATCCAGTTACGCGGATACATTAAATTGCGCTTCTGATAAGTTGTGTAAGCAAAATCATTTAATACTGTACAGAAAAGTAACATATATATTGTAAGTTATTCAATTTCATGATTATTAATGGACTGTAAATGTCTTACTCAAACAAAGAGGTAATATGTATAGCTATGTTATTTTTCAAGGTTTACGTAATAGCAATTTAGTTTTGGGTACAGTTATGTGTGTGCCTACAACAAAAACCTGTCAGCCTGTTAATTTTAGATTTTAGTGTCATTGTAGGAAATATATGTGGATGATGTGTCACAGCCGTATTTAGTTCTGGAGAGAAAGTTTGGACTTTTGCAAAACTTTATCGTGCTATTTTCATTTGTATATACCCTAGGTATCTAACACTGAATTTGAAAGAAATCCAAGCCAAATCAATGCCTTAAATATAAACCAAAGCCAAAACTGCTGCCTTGGTCAAGGGGATAGAAGGAATACGAGCAGAACAGTTTGAAAACAAAGGAATAAATACTAATATTTTATTTGTTCTCACATACGAGGATAAAATCACGTCATTAAATAATATTTTTCTTGTAGCGATTTTGTAAAAAAAAAAATGTTTCAAATGGAAATGCTTCGAAATGTTACCAGACTGCCGTTTCTTCAGGAAACTATTTATAATGTCCGTATTACTTTTCGGAGTAGTCAAAAAATGTCAGACTTAAACAAAACGGTAAAGCGTAGGCATTATTTTAAACACTGGTTTTTATTCAGGGCATGGGGTATTCCTAGACGTCCACAATTTGCTGTAAATGTAAAGGTAAAGTAAAGTCTCCTTTCTCATTAATCGTAAGTTATATGTAAACGTTCTGTATTATTATTATCATTTTAGATATCTGTTTTTTATAAAACCGTTTGCTAATTTGTCTGCTACATAGATAAATAAATGCAAATACACAAGTACAGGCAGTGCAGAGCTGCATAAATTTATACATGTTAGAGACTAAAACAGCCACCAACGGGAGGTTTTCAAGGGCGTAAGTAAAACTGAAAGAAAAACGTAGTATTGCAGGAGAAAAAATAAGAAAGGCAAATCCGTTGCGAAAAGATGCATGAATCCTGGACCAAAATTTAAAGAAGGGAGTTTAAACACAGACGTAGCTTTTTGCAGAAAATTGTTCAAAGAAAATGTTTATCTCTGCTCCACACACTCAAGAATTATTCGATTTGATTATGGTTGAAATTTATCCTTATGGTCGCAAATTCTAATTATGTTTTTAATCAATTTTATCTGATGTACCTTATATTTTATTAACCACCATACTATTGCATTTGAATTAGCCCAGTCATGTTTAAGGCAAAGCGTGTCGTTAGATTACAACAGTTAGTTACACAAATAGTATGTCAGCTAAATAGTGTGTCAGTCAAATAGCGGTTGTATTATATAAATAGCTGCAGAAATATAGTACACATTAAAGCTCGTTTTATAGGCTAAAAATATTTCGTTCTTTCTATCATACTAATTTTGTTTATACACTTGATAGACATTATGAAAATTGAATATAATTGCAGCATTAACACAGGCAATTTGAAAGTTGACTACCTTTTTATGTCGGTGTGATCTCTGAACAAATATCTTGAAAAAAAGAATTCTGCATGTACTTTTGTCTCCTTTAATCTATTTACTTCGTCTCGGTAAACTTCTTACTTTTTCTTGTACTTATTCATCAATAGGATCATTTCTTCAATGTCTTAGATGCGAAAAATATCTTTGCCTGAACGGTATAATGAGAGACTTTTTCATTACAGCACAAAAAATTGTTTTTTGAAACACACAAATTAAATTTACGTGGTAAGAAACTGAGGCGAAATTGAATATTTGCAGTGAGTTGAGTGAATATTCTCCCCCTTTAACGCCTGAGGGATTCTTCTTCTTACAATTTTTTTCTCGATGCATTGCGTTTTTTCGTTGCGTCAGATATTATTTGCTTGCAGTATGAAATCTTCACCCTTTTCACACTTGTTGAATCTAAAGCTTAAAGAAAGAAAGCTACACTTTTCTACTTAAGCTCCGAGCAATGCATGTATTTAAGTATTAGACCCTACAAATTTCTAGAGAGTGTGGGAGAAAATGATGAAACGTTAAAACTATAAAATGCACTAAAATAACCCTTACAGGGGAAGAGATAGATCGCTTCACCATGCATATGGATAGAGAGGGTTGCAGAAAAGAACAATGCAATTTTCTTGCGTCTTGGTGTTTTTCACATGTACATATAAATACCAAATCACACATCTATGCATCATCATCCACCTACCTTGAAATTCATCGTCTTTACAAGACATTGAAACACTTGGTACATTACAAAGCTGTTTCAAGTGAAACGTTTACATACATCTATGTAACCCGGTGCATTTTGGAAATCAACCGGAGTTTTGATTCAGTTCAACAAAGATGGAAAAACAGATACGCTACTCTCATTGAGGTGGCGACATTAGGATCGTTTCAAGCTCGGGGGTTTCGGTTGAGAGTTTTTGTTTTAGAGTGTACTTTGCAAATAGATTTTGCATTGAAGGAAGCAAAGATGTTTCAAAAATGTTCTATATATAACAAATCTTACTGCTGGCTGACAGCACGGCTTCCGTTTAAATGATTGAGTTATCATTGCAGTCACTAGACGAAAGTCGTGGTACCAGCTGGTAAGATAGGCAGCAACACAGGGTAAACGCCAGAGAATTAGATAGTGTATTATTTGCTAATAATCAAATTTTATAAGTTGAAAAGTGACGGAGAACCGGGACATCTTTGAAGGTAATTGACAATTTTATTAAACAATGGCAAGATGGATTTTTGTCTATTTTATGATTTATACATATAATCGCGAGTATTCTGCAATGTGTGCACACGGAAAGGCTTTGTAGAAGCTGTGCCACTTTGATAGAAACCATGGTTAGCGCTATGTCTTAATTTTGATATTGATATGGCACTATCCTGGTTTTTATCAATGATGGTTATAACTTCAATATTACCAATTTGTCCAAATGGATTTCCAGCTCTAGCAGATCTCCACATCCGTTTTATCCAGAATCAGAGCTGGCCGAACCGCTTCAGTTTCCATCATTTTCAGGCTGTGTCACATAATCAAACAAAATGAAAATAGTTTGCAGTCTAAAACGATTGAAACTGATCCGGTCTGGTTTTACCAACATCAACATCAAATGATTACATAGGTAATGTGTCGACAACGTCAACATGTTCTATAGCTGTTGCCACAGATGTGTAATTGGCTTACTTCTTTAATAGAGTAATAGTAAGTCAAATATGCATCTGGTGAAAGCTGTAGTTCCAAATCATCCGCAGTGTACAATCTCATCGTGTACAACACCGTAGCACAGGTAATACTTCATAAATCTGCTCGCTAATTGAAAGCACGAATGCTGCCGTATTTTGTTTTGATTTTTACGATGTGGCAGTATTCGTCATTTCAATCGGCGGTTCGAGAAAACAACTTAAGACAAGGATTTCTTCATCATCATCATCACTGACAAATATCCTATGAAAGAACTAAAGACTCCGGGACCATTCCAGGAATCTCTCTTGTCGGTACATTTTCTTTTATAGTGTGTACCGCTCGGAGAAATCTGGAGTTGTCCTTTGGAGTTGTCACATTTTCTGCATCTACACGGCAACGCTTTGGTTAAAAACTATTAAAAAGATAAGGTAAGCAAGGTAACCAAGCTTGTGATGTATTTATTGGATTACTATGCTATGCTTTTACATTGTTATTCCCACAGCTGAATATTAACCACTTAACGTGCATACGTCACTTGCTCATACATAGTTACACCGTGTAAAAGCCTTTATCTGCATATCCTACTCAACTGGCGACTTGGCAATATAAAACGTTATACGTTAGTGAAGTAACTAGTAGAGTAGCATATGCAGTCTAGGCTTATAAACTTCTAACAACATTTATCATAACTAAGATGAGATGAAAACTGTATAACTAATTCAATTAACTATGCATATTGCCACTGCCGCTTTGATTAAAATCATCACTCGTGCCATATCTTCAATTTCATATTGATATGGCACAGGTAGGTGGTTTAAATCAGTAACGGATTAATCTCAAGCAGAGACGTGGTATGGTCGCAGAGACGTCACAGTGGCAACACATCACATCATCACCATTTCATTCAAATAAAGGGCATAAGGCTAAAGTGGAGCAACCATCTCAAATTCAGGATTTGCAACTTCACCATGGTGTATAATTGACTTATTGTTTTATTTAGTACAAACGTAAGTCATTAATACATCTGGTTAAAGCTGTAGTATCGTATCCACCTCCACCCAAAGGATGCAAGCGCTTTGCAATATTCATCACAGCAATGAAGAGAAGAGACGTGACTTCAAGACTCTGGGACAAATTCAGGCAACTCTTTGCTGGTGCATTTTTTCCTCATATGTACCACTCAGACTGTCTGGATTTGCCTTCTAGTCATAGCAGCCTCTGCCACAGCCACAATTTACATTCGCATTTACAACAGGATATTTCTACGGACTCTGCATATTGTCGAAAGGTAATGTAATGCATTCTAAAAGGAAAGGGAGAATTTATTATTGCGGTCTTTGGTTAAACGTTCTTTTAACGAACTGATTCAAGGTGAGTATTGTACCTTAGATTATAATAATGGGCAATTGGGCAACGGATGAAAATACTACATATATAATTAAACAAAAATGCTAAATAAATGCACTGATTAAATTTCGCTAATCTTGAACTAATTCTGACTACAATCAAAACATTTTTGACTGACAGCATAATGGAACGTGTTTATATTTTCAAGGAAAAGAAAATTGTTTTTAAGACAATGGTTGATTTCATTGCTAACAAAGCATTCTTTGCAAACCAACAAAAAACTACATGCTTGACTTTCACAAACCTGACATTTTTCTTTGATTGAAATAATCGTTACTTGGGCTTTAAGAGGGTACAGTACAACCAAAGAATGGTAAACGGTGGCATTTTAGTTCGGAATTCGTGACCAGTTGGATGAAATCGGTTTTAAGATGCAATGGAATACTAAATACTTGTATGACACAAAACGATGTTTATCAGGAGCAAGAAATTTTCCTCGCTGATTGTAAACTACCTCCTGTGTCATATTTTAAATATACCAAATGATATGGCACAGGTAGGTTGGTTTAAATCAAGGACGGAACAAAACATTCAAATCTTTTCAATTGGGGCCGTCGCCACTTTTCCTCTACTCCCACCCAAAGCAACAACCAAACGATGCTGGCCTGAAATTGGAAGAAACTGCAATTACAACATTTTCAAGGATCTACAGCTGCCATCATGGTGTGTAATTGCCTTGCTGGTTTAATAAATAGTAAATCAATTACGCACCCGATGAAAGCTGTAGTTTCGATTCAACCTGCCCCAGATTTCAGCTCATCGGCCGTGGATTTCATTGCAATTAAAATTTTGCTCGTTGGAAGAACGAATGTTGCCATATTTTATAGTAAATATGATGTGGCAGGATTTGTCATTTCAATTAGCGGATCGAGATTACAACAGTATGATAATTATCTGTAAGAGACAACATCATTAATAACGTAATTACTAAATGCATATAGTTATTATACTCTTAATGAATATTTAGCCGTGATTTGATTTATTTCAGAGTAAATATGTCAACCATTAAATATTGTAATGCTTCATCAACATTTTTACATCAGAATCACTGCATTGCCCCAATCTTATAAGAATCTTTTTGTTTCTTCCACTGCAGTTCATTCCCCTCGCTCTGTCCCTAAATCCTGGTCTTACAAAGAATATATAATTTTCTCGGTATCATCCCCTCTCACACTCATAAACAAAAATTTATGCCATTTGAAATATCACCATTCACATTCACCAACGATGCAGCATGATTTATTTCTACTATTTAAGAGCAGACGAAGCGTGAAAAAAATTATTTTTGCAGTACAACCCCTTTCATAATGTAAAATTGTAAAACATCACAACCAAAGATTTACGGCCCTTTTTCTTTCACACACACATGAGACTGAGACGTTCAATTTTCCGACCAGCATCACGCCACCAGCCACCTTGCCAAAAACGTAGAGATGTGGATGTGGAGGTGTGTCTGCAGCAATTACATTGAAGAAAAGGGGTGTGAAAAACATCTTGAAATATTTCAACCGTCTCTACAACTTTTCCTCCCATTACCATTTCAGTTCAGATGGATGCAAATGCAACACAAATTTGCTTCGCATAAAATAAAATATAAATAATTAAATTATTCGTGTCGAGCAGTCGAAACTTTAAAAAAGCGGCGAAAATGAAGACGAAGGGTAAGTAAAATATACTGTAGAAAACGAGGACCGTTTTTTGTGTTTGCAGATTTGAAGCAGTTTGGTACATAATCACATAAATTTCACAGGGCGCCAGAAAAATATTAATTTCACACATGAATAAATTGAAAATAGCAATTATCGAAATTACCATATTTGTACTTTTCGGTCTACTTCCTTGTTTCGTTATTGATGCCGACGACATGACATGACCATAATAAGAATGATAAATGAACAGTGGTGTTGATATTGATGTGATGTGACCAGGGTTCGGCGATGTCAATGTCAAGCCTGGTTGTCCATGTCAGCTTGTCAATTTGTCAATTTTTTCAGTGACTTGTCACTAAAATGTCAGCATG
>VYYJ01002502.1:0-21111 GCA_021029165.1 Cyphoderus albinus | reverse complement strand
CTGTATCCCATTTCCAATGGCAAGGCAAACCTGAGACTTGAACCAAAAAAGGTAAATGCATAAATACCTACACACAACACGCTAACCCTCAATAAAAATCCCTAAAGACCGAAAGGGAAATCTCTGGTTGTGTTAAAAATTATTCTTGGCCGAATTGATTTGAGCTCGATAGGTATAAAATGAGACACACTTTTCTGGGACTTGGGCAACGTGAGTTGCCTGGCGTAAGGCAAAGCTGAAAAAGTTTCTACTCGCAAGTCACATGGAAATACGTGATTGAGTCCAGATTCGACTGTGTATGTGTAATATATAAATGTGATAATACTGAACCTGGAAAAGGGATCATCCTCTTTTTTATTCCTTCTTTCTTCCTCTGCGATGTCAATGCTAACTAACGTTTGGAAGCCAAGACGAGGAAATGCTGTAATGAAATGAGAAGGCCGATGCGATGCATACTGAAAAGCACGCGGAAAAGGTGTACTGCTGCTTCTGCTGCGTAAGTGCACACGGAGAATGTCTCTGATATTCGTAATACGTGCTTGTTCATTTTTTCTCGATATGCCAGGTAAAAAGTAAAAGGCTTCAGTTAACCAAAAATTGCATCCAGTAATACGGGTATGATGTATAGGTATGTATCATTTTCTTGTTGCATGCCTTCTCTACAATTCTGTATCACATCATAATTTTGTAGCATTTCATCGCACCACTTTCATCATATATTGTTGATGATCATCAGCCCATCACGTACTTTCGGTATGGTTGAAAGTGTATGGTATAAAGGCTTCTTTTATAAACGCACATCTTAACTGAAACTTAAGGGAGCCCAGAAAAAAGGAGAAATTTTTTCCAAAGCCCGTTCCTGCAATGTAATCCAGTGTAAGAATCAAGTTGCTCATTGCATGCTTCTCCGTATTTATATATAGCCCAATTGTGAGCGACCGAGTTGAGTGAGAGAAGTACAATTTTTATGTGCACCTCATAAAGTAATGAGTAAAAATGTGAGAAGAAAAGAAGAGAAAAGAAATGAGAACCGGTTTCTTTCTATTCTATAGATAAGTAGAAAAAGACCAGCACCAAAGCTGGCAATGATCAGAGATTTTTTTATTCTCTTTGTGGAAGTAGCAGCAAGAGAGACAGTAAAAATTCCCCTCTGCTTGCTTATCATCTCACGTCTCTTGTTGTCCATGTCCACGCACAACTGTGGTTCACAAATAAAAATAATAAATATAAAAAAGGAGATCCGAGTAAAGAGGAAACACAGGACAAGCAAATTACGCTCAACAGCCCATTGTCCATGCAGTCACGTTTTCCAATATATTTTTTCTTCATCATCTTCCTTTCACTACCACAACACAAAAATTGAAACCTTTTTCAAGTGAACTGAATCAGAGTGATTTTTACTTGAATGCAAATTAGGTAGGCCACTGTCCATTTTTTATAAAAGTTCAATTATTTGATGCAGGGAGGACTTACTCAACTTGCCCTTGTTTTGTGTGTGTATTTTTGACATTGCCCTTTTTTCTTGTTCCATTATTATTATATTGGGTTCATGGTTTTAACTATCCCCAGATGCCCATTTGAACAAAGTAACTTTTTTCTACTTTTTCAACAATAACGTTATATGATAAAGTGTTATAAACAAAAAAGTTGCTGTTTTGTGTAAGTTATTTTTCTTTTCAAACAATTCTGGACACTTTTTAAAAAGTGATTGTATGTGTACCTGCATTTTACTAACTATTTGAAATAAACAAAGAAAATAAAGAATAGAACCGGACATGGTCAATAGTCAAGTGCTACTGTGTTTCATTCATCTGTGATTTTTTGTTAGTGAGTGACACAAGATAATATAATTAAATCCAAATAACACAACTCATTGTTTTGATATCCCACTTAATATACATATATCCATTAATATTTACAATCAATTGGATATGTTTTAAAAAGTTTTTATTAGCTATACAAATGACTTCTGATATTTTATCGCTTAACCCTGTAACAACAATACAAACATTTTTCTCGGACCTTTATCACATTGAGAACCTTACCATCAACATTGTGCGTCTTACTGTTGTTCTTGAAACAATTATAATAAAATTGTAGTAAGTCAAACTGTCGGAAGAACTTTCATTCGACAACAGTCTCACATAATAAGAAGTTGAATCAAGAAATGCCGCGCCGGTCCACGTGTGCTTGAAGAAATATATTCGAAAGCAAGTCTTGCAGCTGGGTTAAAGCATCATCATCGCTACATCACATCGCAAAAAAGATAAGCCGATGTGCATTTAAGCTTTAATGCTGATATTCTTGTAAGTTTACTCACCATTTATTTATTGCAATTATATTTTAGTTTCAACTTTTTAATAAGCTTCCTTATTGCGCCTAGAAGTGTGTTACATAATAACACATATAAAACAGGCGCAAGTGTTTTCTAGCCGCAGGGTTGTTATTACAATAGATATTTAGGCAAATTTTATTTTTCAACTAAAACACCGATTTTCATCATGAACAGCGGCTGCAGCAAAAAATTCTAGTTGATTTTTCGGACTATGTACTTAAGTATAATTTGATGCTTACCAACCATGATAAGAAAAAATGATGCAGCAATAAGAATAGGCGGGTATAGATTCTACAAGTTTGCTTATCTACATCTTATTGAGTGCAATGATAAACATTCATACGCACAGCAGCACAAAACTGAGCCAGATTACTTTTTAATGTTTACTGTAATTCATACAGAATTCATGCTGCTTTTATTTACAATTTAATGTTGAAGTCAGATAGAACAAAGTTACAAAGCTAAAGCAGCGTGACCAAAAAGCAAGAAACAATACAATATCCACTTTTTCGGTTTGCCTTTATTTTTATGTTTGATCCTGATATAGATCTGATTTTCTAGAAAAAATCGTAAATTATTATCGGACCAAGATCGTTACGACGATCTCCTCTGAAATATAACATTATATTTTAAAAATACGTTATAAAATACATGATAAAATAAGCTGCTGCGTCAGATCACCGCGGTGCATTCATTTATTTTCTGAGTGCTTTTATTTTGTATTAGGATGAATTTTTTATGCAATGCAACATTGAAAACATCAACATCGTTCTTTGACCCTTCCTTCTATTAATAGGAAACGGAACCTATTTTATATTTACAAGAGATATTGTATTGAAAAAGAGAATAAAAAAGATTTGAAACTTTGTTTACTCTTGAAAAAGGTAAATATTGTAGAAATAAAATAAATAAATGCATCAGTGAAAAACAAAGCGTGAGTGAAACATGCAAATATCATTAGTAAAGAAACAGACAACAGGAAAAGCTTATGTTTCTCCTGAATCCTGAAACTGTGAATTCCATTAGCAATGAGCATTGTGTGCAAGAAGTGTGTATGCATAATAGAAAACGGTGCTGTAATGATGTTCACTTCAAACTAATCTACATCTAAGAGCTCAACTAAGTGAAGCAGCGGATTTTTTTCTCGAAAGTTTAATGCGAGACGTTTTTATACAATGTGTCTCATGTAGTAAAACAATATTTTTTCCTGTAAAAGTCACAACTCTCAAATAATAACAACTCCGAGGCTGAGTCTCACAGCAATCGTCATAATAATACTGTAATAAAACAATCAAACGTCTGTTTTAAATGTTGAGCATTCCAGCAGACGCCTCAGAGGAGTGTAGCCCGGACAAATATCGGTTTTCCTTATGGCAATAATAATAATAATTGACCACAACAGTCTGTATTTTGTTGAACACCAGACACGTTGCTTTACATACCATGAACACAGGGAAGTGGTCGAAATGATTAAAATGATATGGCGAATGTCTGTAAGCAGAGAAAAGAAAATGATCGAGAAAAAAAAATGTTGGTGGATGAAGTGAAAGAACGTGATCAGAGTTTATTATTTAATCGACAATTTTCTTCTGCTCTTCCTTTTTTCTCCTTAATGCAGGAAACTGCTCTATTAAGCTTTCTATAATAATGCTTCACTGCATAGGTTATCATAGATTATCAGTCATGGCATAAGCATATTTAGCATGCGTAATGTAATCTAATGGCAGCATTTTTAAAGGCACTAGGATTCTAGCTATGATTGTTTGTTAGTAGAGTGTGGCCACGTATTTATTTCTGAAGCAATTGTGCTTTTTTTGTCTTGATCATTGCGATAATAACGATTTTGATGATTCTTGGCACATAGTTAGCCCGCTGTTCGTTACTAGCTGGCTCCGCATTATATTATTATTGTTACTCACTCTGGTCATGGTCGTTTACAAGATAAGCTATGGAACTACTACAGCATCGACGTCAACAGCACTCAACGCTAACACTGTTTGCCGTGCTTTGATGAAAATGAATGTAACGTGTTTAGTGTGTGCATGTAGCTCAAACGTCAACATCATCTCACTTTCCTCCAGTTTTACTCTAATCCTACATTCTGTATTATTGCGTATGTGCTTCGTTCTCTTTGGGTTGCTACAACTCCAGTTTCAGTTGCCAGATCAGCAGGTCCATCGCTTTCGTTTCATTTTCATCCTGGAATGAAGGTGGGCTGTTGACTCGCTTCTTTCTTGTTGCCATAAAATAATCATATCATAATCATCGCCCGATAGACCAAGAACAAACTTCGTTGCCGTGATCGTTGCTTAGATGGGTGGTTGCAGTTACTGACACCGCTGCAACTTGCAACAACCGCAATGAAAACCGAGTTGCTTTCAGAAGACAGTTTCAGAGTTTCATTGATACTAGTGAGAAACGCACTATAATAATCGTGTAATTGGTTAATACAAGTCAGCTTATGCTGTGTTGAGTTGAATGTCCGTCTTCCGATGTTTGTTTTGTGCGTAACCCGCTTAAAAGGCTTATCTTATAAGTTATAACATACGTTTATATTGACCAGGCTGATGACAACTCATTTTGGTTTACAGTAGGTCATTGGCGAACAAATGAAAGACAAATGCATGAATGCAATCAATATGACTTTGCTGCAACTTCTATTCACTGTCTGCATTTGCACTCACGGTGTGACGTTGCTTTCAGAAGACAGACTGGTTTACAGTAGGTCATTGGCGAACAAATGAAAGACAAATGCATGAATGCAATCAATATGACTTTGCTGCAACTTCTATTCACTGTCTGCATTTGCACTCACGGTGTGACGGGGCTAGTGTGGAGAAACAGTTGCAGTTTTTTCTAATGTAAAAGTGTAGTATCTATCTGAACTGGTAACGAGAAATGTTCTAATTCTCCTTTAAACTTCAACTCATTCTCATGCTTCATCACTAGACTGACACAGACAGAATAAATACCGATAAGCAGGTTTTGAATATTGTAATAACATCCTGTGTTATATACAGTAATGCGGGAGACTTTTTATTTCATCTACATAATTAAAGCTGGGCGCCTGACCACGTTTTGCGTCGCTACCGATCCTGTTTCATTTCATGCATTTTGATTTTTACAAGGTTTGTCTGATCGTACAAAAAAGTGGCATTAATAAACTCATATTATTCCTTCTTTCCTCTTGTCAGTCTAGTTATTATTATTATTGTTTACTAAAAAGTTGCGTCCATCATTTTGTATATTTGTATATACAGTATGTACAAGTTATTAAAATAACATGAAAAACATTAGACTGTACATGTGTGCGTCCATTTTCCCCTTTTCCGTTTGGTTTATACTTATGTACTACGTAAGCATAATATTCATTAATGTGCTCCATTTTCATTTCGGCGATTGGCTGCCTGTCACTTCACTTTAGGGAAGAAACCATGAAACATGAATTATAAAAATAATTATATGAACATTTTATTTTCCAGCGACCATCAAAAGTTATAAAAGCTATAAAGATGCCCCAAAAAAATCATTTTATGAGAGGGGCCGTTTTTTATTCGTAACGACACAACAGTACAATAGTGTACAGTGTATGTAAAAATATAATGAAACAAAAATTGGGGAGACTAAAAATAAAAATGTGTGTAATGTAATTGTGTCCTTAATATGATAAGTCCTATTGTCTCATTCATGATATGGCTCAAGGTATGGTATTCTGATGTTGCGTGTTTTCTGATGGGAGGATAAAATGGAACAAACTAAAAATATATGTTTAATCAGAAAGAGAAATGGGAAGTGTGGAAGAGTAAAAAATGGAGAGAGCCCGGAGACAGCTTAGACGAGTGATGTAGTCATGTGGAGGCACGGAAGGGAACTGAACTCGGCTAAAGCTACAAGTCAGATTGTAGCAAGCGAGAGCGTGTTGAGAAAAGCGGGCTGGTAAAAAGAAACTCGGAGGGAGGAGGGATTCTTATCCATTCGAGCCAAGCCAGAGAAACGCCGGCGCTTCCCAACTTTAGAAAACCTTTCTAAACCGAAGAGAGACTGCGAAAACTTTCACTCGCTCCTTTCTTACATGAGTTGCTCCATCTCCATGCTCTTGCTTCACTTGCATCATCATCATCAACATCATTACCACATCACTCTTGCAGTATACTACGTAGAATGCACACACACACAATAATAATAAAGGAAGGGGAGTTGAGTTGGAGTATTGTCCATGTACATACATAACGTTTGACGTTAGCCCTGTGTGCATTTTAGGTATACTCCGATACGGAATCTTGATAATGTGCACACAAAAAATGTATGGAGATGGAGGCGTAAGGGTAATGTAGTGGCAGGCAAGACATTCTCACAATACTTAGAAAAAGCTGCCTTCGCTTTTGCTTCACTGGGGAAAATTTTCCCTTTCCTTATATGGAATAGGTAATAAGTGACTGAGGGAAGAGGCGTCCAGAAAACATTAAGAGGGCAATGTGGCCACGAATTCTCTTCTCTGCTCTGTCTATAAAATGTATTTTTACTTCATTACTCACTCACACACCGAGCGAGTAGTCTTTTTCCCTTCTTTTTTATACGTAACTGCCAATGTATTTTACTTTACTGCCTCCATCGCCACTGCTGCCTTGATGTGCCTTCACTTTACTTATTATATTCCGGGCTTAGAAAATTTTCCCTCTTTTCTCGGACAGCTTAACCGAACTGAGAAAAGAAGAGATGAGTGTAATGTGTGTACATATTTTATTCTCCTTTAGCAGAGTGAATGAGTGAGAAAGTGTGCATGTGTTAAGTTGTGTTGTGTGGAAGTCGAAGAAGTGGCTTCACTCCATGCTATTACTAATACAAGGCTATGGTCGCACTGTCTCCGCAAATTCTTCTCTTCATATAAGAATGCAAGCATAGTTTTCTCCAGTTCTACATCTTTTCTCCTGTAGTTTCTCACCAGACCAAGACGAAAGAATCTGGAGAGAGTTTGGAGTAAAGACGAGGACCTCCGCTGTCTTCGACTTCACTACGGCATGTCTATTCAGTCATCCCGGATCTACGACTCTTTTCTCTCGCAACACTTTTCTCTACGCACACAAGAAAAAGTTTCACCCAATAGATATTACACTTTTTCTCTTGTGCAAAGTAAACAAAAAGCTGACAGTCTCGAGTCGCCCCTGGCTTAATAACTTTTTCTGGTTTGGAGCAGCAGCAACCAGATACTCTCTCTGTTTGCCCACATTTTACTTCATTTTTCTGCCCACTCCAGCGTTTCACTTGTGACATTTCATTTTATCGTCTTTGTTCAAACGTGTTCACAATTATCTAGAGAATTTAAAAACTACAAGAAAAATAAACCTAATCAATGTTCTCATGTGATTATGTTTTGCAATTTTATTCAATTTTAAACGTTTACACAGTGAGAAAAATACAATTTGTGAGAATTACTTTTCTGACCAAAAAAGTTGTCTGCAACGTATTATGTATTAGTATTACCAGTATATACACTGTTGTCTTTGGAAAAAAACTTCCTAGAATAAATTTTGTCAATACTCCTGTGAAAAAGTGATGATCCACTGTCTATCAAATTGAGTTTCAAGGTACTTGATTCTCTAGTCGAAGACTTACTTTATCTAGTCCTTCAAGCAAAATAAGTCAACCATCAAAATCTGAACTGTGTCCAGTGTCCACAATTATAAATTTAAATAGTCAAATCGAACACTATTAGTAAAATAAATTGAGGTAAAAATAATCGCGTTTCTTTTGTGTTCCACTGACTGTTGAAATCAAAGTAATTTAACACATTTTCTTTTTGTGAACCTGTTGGACCTGCTTTGCAGGTCCCTTTAAATCAGTCAAACTGAGGCAAAAAATTTCCGCGAGGCCAGTAATGACCTCGAACAATCAAATGCACCCACTTTTTGCTGCTTTTGCTGCAGCTACTTCTTCAGCAGCAGCAGGGAGCACGAACAGTCTTAGCGGTGGTGGAGTAACTGGATTAAATTCCAGTATTAGTAATCACGGAAACACTTCTGTTGCATATTCATCCTCCGCCACAAATCTGAGCATCAGTCCATCCGGCAACAATAACAGTGCATCAAACACAAACAGTCCAAGTGGCTCACCTGGACTCGGTTTTGGCCTTGGACTTGGCAACGTGACAATCACACCTGTGGTCACCTCATCTAACTCCTTGCCAATTAACTGTAGCAGTTCTTCACAACAATCAATGATGATGCCAAGTGGTACACTTGGCTCCGGCACAAGTCCATCTTCCATGTCGCAATCTTCTGTGTCCGCTCAGGCTGCAGCAGCTGCCGCACTGGCATTGGCTTTGTCCACAAGTAATTCAAACAAAACTGACCCAGATTCCCCCGACCCAGACTCACCTCCAGGCTCCCCAGAATCCCCACCTGGAAGTCCCGAACCTTCCTCCAGTATTCCCATCTCTTTATCCATGTCACTACCCATGGCCGTGTCGATGGCAAACAGTGTCACAAACAGTTTTAACGGAGGTAACGGTAATAATAACTCTAGTAATGCTCTCAGCCTTGCGACCCAGCAGCAGCAACTTAGAGCACTTGCAACTGGGTTGACCAACGCCATGGCTGCAGCCGCGTCTCAGAATAATAATCCCGGAATGGTGGCTGCTGCTGCAGCGGCTTCCAAATTAATGGAAATGTCACCAATTGACGATCTCGTGGTGACGGAAGTTACCCAAAGACTTTTGAAAATGAACCAAGAATTGTGGCAACAAGGAGTTTCCGCTGCAGCCGCCGCAGTTGCCTCATCAAGTCCAACTAATGCAACAACGAACACAACGACGACCAGCAATTCCATTCCAGCTGCTCCATCATCCGGCTCAGGAGTGCCAAATAATAATTCCTGTTCTTCCAATACCTCATCTTCTCTAAATACTTCATCGGGATCGGGCAGTGCAAGTGGCATTGGGCATGGTCACTCCGTTGCTCCATCTTCTTCTGCTAACAGTGGAGGTAGCGGCAGCGGAGGCAGCAGTGGACACTCAGCCCTGAATGTGGCTACTAATCCCTCGGTGTCTCCTGGAGGAATTTCATCTGCAGCTTCGGCAGCTGTAGCAGCAGCAGCGGCTCTCAATGCTCTAAATGCTGGTCAGCAGCAGGTCAATGAGATCAAACTGGCAGAGAAATTAGTCAACGAACTCGCTTTACAGGTTAAGATCATCTTTCATGTTTCACTTTTATACCCAACATCGCTCGTTTTATACCAACTTTTTGTTTTGTACTACGCTTCAACGTTATAATTATAATTTTTAAGAGAGAATAATTATTTTCATGTTTTGTATTGTGGACATGATTATTGTTACGTTAAATTCTTATTTTTTATTTTAACCGTTATTATTATTTTCCATTTTGTGTAATTTGCATATTATGTTTGGTTGTAATCAATAAAAGGAAACCTTGTTTTTGTTTATATTTAGCTTTTTTTATTTCGCTTTTTACGTGTGTATATTTTGCGTGTTTCTGTATTTAGCTACATATAAGTAAGTATAAGTGCATTTTAAACGTAAAGGAAAGCAATTAACCGTTTTTAGAATTATTTGTGGTCAGTAAATAGCGGTCATTATTCGTTGTAACAGCATATGAAACAATGTTATCGTTCTGTCTCATACATATTGACCCACGCATTTTTATACAAGTTCAGCGGGTTAAGAATTCAAGATTTATATGCCATAGTTATTTGATACCATTCTATACTTTTATATCATCGTACCATTGACTTGTCGTCCTTGATTCAATTTTTGTGTCTTCACGATGTTTTCATCACGTCCTCTGAGTTTAAACCCATTTTCTTACGGGGATTACTTTTTTCACTTAATACAATTCAACTCACTTCAATACGCTTTTCTGATGCAGGTCTAGCATAAATAATGAAGTAGCTGTAAATAGAATGCTCTTTACTTAAATAATCAAGAAAAAATCCTGTGTTAAATCAAATAAGCATGACAAAAAAGTGTTCAGTTCAGTCAGACCTTCATGAATGAGTTATCTGCTGACTGAACCCCCTGTTGCAGCAGGCTTGCTGCAGCTACTTGCAGAAGCAGCATCACCTTTTTTAATGGTACTCTTCTTCACTTCAGTTTTCTATCCGCCCACAGCACTCTTTTTCTCATCCATGTTGATGAGTGGTGCATCCCTAACAAAAAACAATGACTCTTTTAATTGTAAACTCGTGTAACTCATGCTTTGTATATTTGGAGTCATTAAGTGGTTTTGTTTTTAGGAAAAAGGTCGTGTTCCTGCTCCACTGATGATTTCGATTGAGTTTGATCTCATCTGATCTTATCGAGAACAGTTAAGCTTATTAGGGTTAAAGTGTGACTTTTGACTTTTACCTCCTTTCAATTTCACCAATAATTATATTAAATTAACATGTGGTACTTTTATTTTTTTAAATGGACTGTTGGCAATCATGCTGGCACTCGGCACTTTTTGGTGAAGGGTGAAGATAGTAGAAAATGATAATCACGATGATAATGATGATGAGCCATGGGTCTACGTACTTCTGTCTGTGGTAATTGGTAAGATAAGCCACCGAGTTTCCTTCTTGTCTCATCAGTCAGCTCTCTGGTGGCTCCAGACACCCCACGTTGCAAGAACAAATTTTGGGGGTCTTTAAGAAATTTCTTTATTATATTACCACTTGAAGTACATACACAGATGATTTATTAAAGACGGTACTAATGAGAAGATATGTGCTATGAACGAAAAATGTCCAATCAGCGTATTTTACTATCATAAACAATACAGTTTTTAAAAATTATTGACGAAAAGGGAATGAAATTAAAATGATCACCCATGGTCATCCCACTTACCATTATGTTTATTATTTGCTTACAACTTGTTCATTATGTTGCGTCATGAAAGCACACTGCAAATATTGTTACATGATTTTTATACCTGGAGACGCGGGCTAGTTTTTTCTGAGTTAAAACACAATCCCATGAGTTGAATGTTGGTTTACTCTAAAGCTGACTTTTTAAGGAGCGGTTTTATTCTATTTTCAAGTAGTTCCATTATTATTTTTTATTATTCAGCTAGCAGTACAAAAAGGACGAAAACTGAGAAAATAGTCTACGTCATGTCTCTTGTGAGAAATCGATTTGAGTTTTTTCTCGGCAGAGTTTTACAATCATCAGCAACATTGATTACATCGGTTGTGTAATGATGTACAAGACAAGAAAAAGTAACTTTTCTCATATTCAAAGACTGCAATATTAGAAAATAAAATTTTGCATAGCGAAACACTAAACTGAAGTGAAACAAGCAGCATCTGGCAAATGCAGCTTGGCAAGTTTCTCAAGACTGAATATGCTTTTGGTGGTCTTAAAACTAATAAAATAAAGCAAAGATTTTTCTTTTAGCTGTAGTGCAGCTTAAGTTCGTCTCATGCAGATGCATGTTATGGACATCTTTTTAACTTTTTTCGTTTTCATTCAATAATGCATATAACAATTTACCTCGAGAGATGCATTTGTAGAAGTAAAACGAAACAAGAATCATTTTTAAATTTGTGAATGATATGAATATCTTTGGCATTACACTTGACGTGGACAACCACCTCGACCAGTTTCATCGGTTATTAATCATACTGAATTTTACAAAGTGTCTCTCAGTCTTTTCTTTACTTATCATTGTATGCAAAAGTAGTTTGTGATGTGAAAATAAAAAGAGGAATTTTATTTTATTACGAGATGGTGTGTCGAAGCTGATTTACTGGTCACTTCTGAAACTAATCCTGACATAATTTGAAAATTTGAAGTAGCAGCCAAAAAAATATACAGAAAGGAATGTGTCTTGAATGGCTAAAAGTATTATTTTATATTTCCTCATTGTCAATTGCACAGACAAAAAGACAGACCAGACAGTGCACTAAAGTTTGTCTTGACTATCATATTAATATACGTAATAATATAAAATATTTAGGCATATGCACTTGTCAAGATGCACATAATCATCCAAGATAAGTTAAGAATGGCACCAGAAATAACAATAAGTAAAGACTAGGGACTCTTTTGTAGGTTGTGTCTGTGGAGAGGATATCTGATAAGGTGAAAGGGAGAAGAGAATAAAAAAAGTAGGAAGTGGGTAACTGAAGACACGACTGACACAACTCACTCAAGAAACAGTTGCAGCAACTGTTGCAACAACAGTATTGGAAAGGTTTATTTTAAAGAGTGTGAAACTACACGGATGGAATACTAATGAATTTTCTGTCTGTGTGTCACTCAGTTTTATTTAACTTAGATTGAATTAAGTGGACTCGATATTATAATATTTATTTTACTACAATGACAATAATTTATTGTTATTCTAAGATGACCATGATAAGTGGCTAGCATAAAGATAGCATTGTTGTTCGTTTATTTTATATTTAATTTATTTACTGAAAAAGCGGAAAAATTGTCACAACCAGAGACCTACAGAATTTGCACATTGTAATCACTTTTAATAGAAAAGTTCTTTTGTTTCCATTTTGGATTAAAAAAAGAAACAACACGAACAAATATCGGACAAGAAAAAGGAAAGAGGTTGAAAAGTTCAATTCCTGTGACATGAAAAGTACATCATAGAATCATCATTTTTATTTTATCAGCGATATATAAGATACAAAATAAATGTAGACATCACACAAATAGAATGGCGACGGCTAAAGTTCGTTATTTGTAATTTCTAGTTTTCTGTCTGACCAACGGGCGAGAAGTTCTCTAGTCTCTTGTGATACTAATAATATAATACAGTAATAATTGCAGCACTCACCTTTGAACAGGGCAAAGCAGAGAAAAAGAAGCGAATTATTAATTTTATTACCTCCACTCGCTTCTTTGATGTTTTATGAGTTTTGTGGTTTCCCATTGTTTCCTTTTCCGCTAGAACGCAAAAACCACGAAAGAACTGCACTGACGATCCAGCTCTTTTCTTTATCATGGATGGTCACCACCAGAATTAGAGTTTCAAATGCATGTGGAATTTGTTTAAGGAATATGCTCTGAGTCAAAGTGTTTAATACGTATGAATGTGACCATATCTTATCGTTATCTTAAAAAACACCTACCTGAAAACGGGCACATTCAAACATAACACATAATAATAGCAAAATAATAGTAAAAATGTCTACTGCTCAAAACTCGAGCACAATTCGGAATACTGTACAATGTTTGACTTTGACGCAATTCAAATGGCCCCAAGGGACATCAGCCAAAGAATAGAGAAAATTTCGCTGTTGTTCGCCATAATAAAAACACATTTTAATCGCCATCACCACATTTGCCACGTATCTCATCTTTTCATCAAAATATTATGCTGGTGCGATGATGACTGACTGACTTTTCAGCGTTTCCCTTCCTAATGCGAAAAGGAATCGCCACTGCTGCCGTCCTGTTACAATGTTTTCACCAATAATGGCTATTGCATTGCACCCAAATAAAAATAAACTTTTTATCAAAAACAAACTCAAGTCATTTTTGAGACGACATATGCTAATCGTAATAACTCTAATGTCTCTTCCTGAATGCCAAATTTATATTGTGTTAATGGTCAATAGTATGTTGTATTTTAAATTCAAAACTACTTAAAAAATTTCTGCTTCCAATTCTGCAATAAATGAATAATACCTATTATCAATTCCATCCCGGTAGGCATACGGACAGTCGACGGCGGCAACCAGACTGTAGCTTCTACATAATGAACAAATAAATGAATATCCAATTTGCATATGGATTCATGAAGTACAGAAGATGAAAAAAGATTCTTGAAAACAATTTTAAGAGGCACAATTTCTGAGTTATGGAGTATGCAGTATTAGACTGGATGACGCAATGCGTCCGTAGCCGTTCAAACTTGAGCAGAGCATAGCACGATGACTTTATACAACGATAAGCAAGTGATAATGGTAGTGGTCGCCGGTCGCGTTCTCCTTTCTTTCACAATTTAAAAAATCTATTTTTATTTTTTATTTTGTGTAATATAGTTTGGTTGTGTTACTTACCTGTGTGTCCAAAATGAGTTTCTCTACCTTGTCCACACTTGAAATAAAATCCTACCCTTCCTTGTGAATAAAAGGAGGTAAGGAGGATGTATGCATAATAAATGGGATACTCTTGCAGACACGAGTTGAATTATGCATTATGCATAGAAATGCATGAAATGAATTCTTCCTCTTTGAGTCTTACTGGTCTTCTGGACGAAGGGAGAATTTCTAAAGTTCGTTGCGAAGGACGGAAAACCTCGCTTACGTAAATATTTACCTGTCAACGAGTGTTATGTTCAGATATTATGTATAAAATTATACACAGGCCACCGTGGCCACTTTTGAAGAACATCTTTCGGTGAGCATAAAATGTATTTAGCATTCATGAAACAAGCGGGTCACCGGATAAACACACATAGGTAGCAGTAATATTAATAATACGCATCCTGTTTATTTATACGCATAAAGAAACCTGGAAGAGAGAGTCAAATGCCTAGTCCAGTTGTCTAGAGTGCTCAAGGGCCTACTTTTCGGAATAGAGCAGGCGGACCTTGATTAATGTTAATATTACGAGAAGAGTGGAAATAATAGACATTGCAGCAGTGGCCGCGTTTCTCTTTCGACTTTTCTCCGGTGAGGTTAAAACGTGACCATTACTGCACATTGCACACATTGCAGTACTGCTGCTATTGTTTCTGAAATCAGAAGTTGTATTTGAATTTGGAAAGTGAAATAGAAACAGTTTCCTACGATGCAATCCGACTCACAGATTCATTAGGAAGATAGAGAAAATGCAAAAAGTTAGTGGACTGCAGACTGGAACTGAGCTGGACTTGTGTGAAGTGTGCAGTAACAGAGCTAGAGTCAGACAATAGTACAGTCGAGCCAAAGCCAAAGTGTGTCCCCCGGGCTTGTCTATAGCATAATACAAATACAATAAATGACTCCGTGCAACTCGGTAAACTCATTAGGCTTAGTTTTCGAGTTTTGGTCAGTGTCCTCTTCATCACAGAACTTCCTCAGTTCACTTGTGCAAGTTATCATCCAGAGAAGAGGAAGAATATCTGTGCTGATATATGAATGTTTGACTGGTTCCATCTCACAATGCCCCAAACGCAAATGTTGCATCTCGAGTTTTTTCGTGGTCACACTTTTCAGTGTCTAGCGTACTTCTCTGTACCTTACCTTCGGCTACTAAAAAGATGCTGCGACAGAAGCTGTCACTGTGAACAAGATCAGTCAAACATCTCGTTTTCCTCAGAAAGTATGATTTCGCGTTACAAAATATTTCATTATTCCTTATGTCCAACGATTGCACAAGCAGTAAAAATATGGATCCCCGTTGTGACAATGGCCCAAGGTAAGTCAAGTGCTGAGTTGAATGATTGACCACAGCATTACTTTTTCACATTTTTCTTCTTTTACATACTTGGTGTGTGCTGTAGACACAGTAAATTATACAACGTTGGCAAGAGTATAAATGTAATACTCTAAAGCTGTTTTATATCCTCGTAGTTCATTTTTTCTTTGGATAAACACACTTTGCCATAAAATCATGGAGCAAATGAAGTTTCATTATTTTTACGCAAAATATTACTCCACTGCCACTGCTACTCTGGTTTTACTGGTGGCACTAATACAATATGGTAATAGTAACAACCTTCATAAAACGTTTGGGTCATTTTTATCTATTTACATATTATGATTTTAGTAAGTATAGAATATTATATACTGAGAGGGATTTACTATAGTCTGGCCTAGTCTTAACATGTCTCATGGTCTAATATTTCCCTCCATTCATTCCATGTGTGTCCATAATTTCGTGTGAGAATATATTTCTCGACAGCTCGAAAGATTGAACAGCTAGCCCTAAAAGTACAAAATATACCCATGTAATAGTAAAAAACCCAGTGAATTGTTTGTCGAGGGGACGGAAAAAAGTCATAAATGTGGAGTACCATGAACTTTTCAAGTTTGAGTGTTTCGCATTTCCTTTTTCGTTTCTTATTCATAGAAAACTTTTTCGAGCTATTTTTTCTTTCTGTCTACTAGTTTTCTTTCAGATAACACAAAATAATAACAGAATATAATAAAATGCAAAAGTGCTAAAATTTCTTTTCCCCTTTTTTCCGATTTGATGCGTGTGAGAGGAATGAAAGCAGGAACGTTGCAGAAATACGTTCACAGTAAAACGCACGAGTTGTGGGCACAATGAAAGAACTTACTACAGGAAATATCATGTTCGCCAACTCAACTCTACGGACTGAATTAGATTGTGATTGCAAGAAGGTAAAAATAAAAATAATGGAAACACGATGTACACTCTGCTAAACTGACTGTTTGCGATGGACACAAGCATTACAACTCTGGCATTGCAGTATTGTATTCTAACAACAACTACCAAGTAAATTTTTTGGTGTAATTGACTAGATTCACATGAGTTACATGGCTGTTTACTGCTTACTCCGACGCAGCCCCATCCAAAAGTGGTATACTACCACAGTAATCTTATTGGACACGACAAAAACATAAAATGTAATGTTATACCAAGGTTGAAAACCACATTCATTACAATATAAGACAACGAAATAAAAACAGATGCGACTACGATGATTGTTACTTTTATTCATTTTTTTCTGTAATTGAGCTTCTTTCCATTTTAAACTGGGTAATAATAACAATAATCATGGTAGTAAGAAGAGAAAAAATTGAGTAATTACTTGGAGCGTACATGTGTATAGGGGAGCGTTGAAAAGACACGAGTATAAAACCGGGAAAGCATGTTACGCAGGGTAGTATTTTACTGTTCTAGTACAACAATCGTAATAAACACTGGGTGCCTGATATAAGAAAGTGATGGTGGTGAATGTTATGGATTTCATAATAGCTGGAGTGTCCAGGTCCAGCGATAAGGTTTAGGAGGAAGAAAAACATTCAAAATACTTTTCTCACTCACTTCAGCAGCCACCCCTCACCTCCTTTTTCCCTCTGATTATAGGCAATTCACAAACTTTGATTATGTATGAACAGGAAAAGCAGTGAGGCATAAATACGAACACCGCTCGGACTTCTTTTTTATTTCGTGGTAGAAACTTTGTAGAAAAGTAAAAAACGCGTGTCATGTCTTGACTTTTATTTTATTATAAGCTTTACGTTTCTACTTTTACAACTGCCTATTATAAAAGCGGCCAGAACTGAGCCAGAGTTGTTTCATCTGAATGAGTGACATTGAAGAAAGAAAGCAAAAAACCTACGGCATAATATAATAATATAATAATAGTCAGCTTGAGTTTGGTGCTGAATAAATTTACAACAATTGCAGAAGCAGTAACAGCAACAACTTATGCGTCTCTGATGTGGTCACATCTAGGCACACATTGAACGCATCGCCTATCGCATCCCATTTACGTACATTGCACAGAAATGGGATATACGTACTTTGTGCACAGATGCTTTGCAGAGGCAAGGGTGGCAGAAGCAGAGAAGAGAAAGACTTTCTCAAGACGAGCGGAAGGAGAAGAGAGCGAAGCTTAGCGGGAGTTTGCTGACTTTCTCGGTTCACTCGGAATCTTTACACTTTTCCTCCGCTTTGCTACCGCTCTCCGCTCTGGAACGAGAAATTCGGTTAAATCGACTTCTCCACGTTAGAGGGTTTCTTGACACAAGTATCGTTTTATATAGAATGAAGTACAAGACTGTGCAAGACCATTCTCCATGCTCCTTTATACTTTATAAAGACAAGCCTTTGGCTGCTGCTGCTATAGAAGAAGCTGTTATATAAAAACTGCTTTCTTCTTCTCTACTCAATACGAAATTTTCTTTCAGATGTCGACGACGAGAAACTGGTTGAGTATAATATGCTTTTCATGTACACATAGGTTCGGTGAATGTCATTGTCATGCGTGAACTCTACTGGATGTTGATAGTGAAACCAAATTTGAATTATTCTCTTGGAGAGAACAGAACCGACAGAAAAATACTGCCTGATTTTTCTATTTCTATTTTTTATAGCTTTGGTGCTAATGATAACACTCATTAAATCACCAGTTGAAATTCCTCGTGTCAATTTCAGTTTCTGCTCTTTCTTCTCTCTCTCACTTAGTATAATAATATTAATAATGTCACGACTTTTGACCACAATCATTAACAACATCAAAATTTATCATTACCATTATCATCAGCGCCCATGTCACAATAATAAGGCAATTATTAGCAACAGTAAAGGCTGCAGTTTTAGCCCAACCGAGTTACAATCGACTCGAACTGTGGTCAGCAGCAGTAGTAGTTATTATCATAATTACAAAAAAATTCCTCCACAAAGAATATCGGTGGAGTAAATGGAAGCAGAAAAGTCGACACGTGAGTGCTACAAATCAGTTGTCGTATCAATTTTTCTGCCTGTTCTCAAATCAATTGGTGCCACAAAGACAACAAAGACAATGAGATAAAACTTCCGGTCATCTCTCCATATAGTTGCCAAATGTCAAATCGGAAGACTAACTGAAAATAACTGAAAGATCCTAAAAATGTGATACTCAAATTCTGTTTCATTAAACAAGTTCCTATTCCAATAGCAATCTGACTTTCATTAATCATTTTTGTTAGGTAGTTACTATTTGCTGGATTAAAATTAATTAGTGCAAACCAATACAGAACTGTGACTGTGACCGGAAGTATACAAGTTTTGTGTGATGCAAAATGCAACTCTTCAGAATTGCTCCCATAATTAAATAATTGATTACCAAAAGTAGTGACAAGTAAGTAAACTCTTTATACAGCTTGTACATTTTTTAATGCATATTCTCATTCGTTTGAACTTTCTCATCTATTAAAAACAACTGGCAATGTGAAAGTATACCTAGTAGAATCCAGTAGAAAATGAAGAAATCGTATGGGATTATATTTTTGAAGTTTCAATGTTTCTTCTTCTGCTTCAATCTTATTCATATCCAGAATGAATACTTGCTACGACGGTATACGTTGTTAATTGTTAATTTCTTGGTATGGGTTGGGAACGGTCAACCATAAAAATCTGCTGGGAAATCCATTGATTGTGCTCATGTTCATAAAATGTTGTTCATCAAGCTCTGGTTGCAAAAGTGAGGTCAGGTTTCTCATGATCATGATCTTGATGAGAATGAGACTGAGACATGAGATGGTTATAGCAAGCCTAGGTTAGGTGATACATGTGTGCTTAAATCGTTGACACACACAAACATCTCCCTTACATTTTTCCGGTTTTGTGTTGAGTTATGATTATTGATTCAGTATGACCATACTATTCCCGTGTACTACAAGTGAATACGGAATGCATTTCATCTGCTGTCTGGACTCTGCTGGACTGGAAACTGAGCTGGAATACAGTTCGGCGCGTCAGCTGCCTGGTCAGTTTGAACTTTTGTAGGCAGGTTACATAGGTATTATTATTTCATGTTTACTCCGAGGCTACATGATTTTCCACCTTTTTGTTCCGTTGACTCATGACTTTTCCTTATAGTACGAATCCGAAAAAATGGGGAATTAAATTAGTAAAAGACGGTAAATGCTATTCAAGTTATTGTTTAGATTTGAAAATTGCAACTTAGCATTTTTTATTGTATTTAATAGTTTCGCTTCAGTTTCGATTACACCGGAAGTTTTAAAAAAACATTAGCCCACTACTAGTACACGATAGTTCCATTCGGAAACAGAAATTAACTCGATTTACAAGCTTACATTCGCTGCATAGTAATTACCAAATCAAACAAACTGGAAACATTAAATGCGCATCCATCACATTCAAGATTTCACGATTCAAAGGGATATCTTCATTTTGAAGAGAATTGAAAAGAGTCATATATTCTATCACCACAAGTAAAGACTCTAAAGTGAGTGCCGAGGCTGAGGTCGAGCCGAAGAATTATTTTGATGTGTACGTCGGTAGGTACCTTATCGAAGTTGTCCACACATCACATTTTCATTGCCACTGACACTGCCTGCCTAGAGGAGAGTAATTAAGAATGTTGTCCAATTAAGATAATCCATTTTGATGTTATCAAATGATAAATATATTTAACCATTCACACATTGACTTTATACAAAACTTGCACGCATGCATCCGTGTTGTGTTGAATAAAGTTTTCAGTCAAGCTATAAGTTAAACTTAACATGGCCACACAATGCTATGCTAATAAATGCTCCACCAGTGAATCAGTTTGAGAATCATTGTCGGGTAGCAGTTTATATTATTTGCTGCTGATCTGGGTTGTTAGACTGCAGAAGTATCAAAATGTACATTAAGCATCAACGTCAGTTACCTGACAATCTGAATTTTATAATCGCATCTGATCCTTTATTGTTACCGGATGAAAGATGTTTCGCTAAATGAAATTCATTGTCGCTGTCTTGTCTTGAGGTGAGACTTTTTACTACCTGAACTGAGCACTACAGTGAAACATTGAAACAGCTTTAAATGGCAGTATGCATCTTCACCTTGATGTTTGGTCTTTGTTAACTCCTTTTCAATATTTCACCTCGCAAAGTACTTAATAATTATTAAAGTTATAATCACGCAGCATGTACGAAAGTACTTTTCTTGTTGAAATACCGCAAACTCCTATCTATTGGTGCATCTTTGATTAATTTCAAACTTTCGTTTCCAGTCTTATGGATTTTTTGTAAAACTTGAAAGTGGAACCGGTCAAGTTAAAATTTCAACGTCGGAATTTTAACGTAAAAGGTCGGACTTACGGTTCGCCGGTGCTTTTAAGGAAAACGAGCATTCTTGTGAAACAAGACATGAC
>VYYJ01002501.1:0-21112 GCA_021029165.1 Cyphoderus albinus | reverse complement strand
AAAATCAGTAAAATATAATTATAGGAAATTTTTTATTTAGCTGTAATATTTGACAACATGGAAAATCGTCAGAACTACATAAGGCTGTTGGAGCAGAAACGACATAATAATCGGGAAATTCTGAAGCAACTCTACTCCAAGATTGAAATGGTACTACAGGAGAATATCGACATGGAGTTAGAAATTGAGCACTTAAGGAATGTTCCCGATCAAAATAAAACTCTGGTTGACCTACCAGTCCTGGTATATAAACATTAAACTACTTTAACATTGTACATATTTCCTGCACCTGCTAATTATTTCTTTTTTTGAATAAATGGTTTCCCCAGGTTTGGAGAAAAATTATGGGTATGCTGATTAATCCACAGAACGAGATTGATGTCCTATCTCTGGCTTCCGAGGAGCTGGAGAAACTCCTTCACTCGTTGCTGGAAGGGAGACCAGGATTGATCAAACAGGAAAATGCTTTTGCAATTCTGTTAAAAAATTTCTACCTGGACCGCCAGGACCTTTTAAACTGCGCCGAGACAGGTGCTGAGGAATTGGGAATAATTGCCAGTAGAACATGGCACTTCCTGCGACATCTAAAATGTGACATCATACATATGAATAGTGATGAGGCTATTCATGATTTCAAGATGGGAATTGAGAAAAAAAAGTGTGAGCAGAAAATCTGGACTGCGTTTGTAGGCAAAATATTTAATTTCAGTTTGCACCCTAAGCAGTGCCTAAGTTGGAAGATTTTGAAACCACTTCTACTAGAGTATGGAAAATACTTTGTGAATATTCGGCTGTATGGAGTTTTGAAAGACTCGGATGGTCCGTACTACCCTCACAATGTATTGGAACTGTTGGTTGATGGGAATCTGCAAAGTGTTCGGTTTTTCCTGGTCCAAAACACCATCACCACATTTTACGGTCTACGACCCGAAACCAACATGAGATCAATGCAGACAATTCTCTCGCTGTGGACAAATATGTCTCCGCTATGTACAGACTCTCTAACTGTGTCCTCAAAGATTGCCGAAGCTTTATACAACCGTTATTTGTCGGAATACAGTATTCCCATGAAAACATTGAGGATTTGGGAGTTCGAGAACAACGTCCCCACTAGTGCAAAGGGAATCAAAAAATTGCTTTCAGTACACAATAATCAATTGTCGCAGATCAGGGAACTCACCGTTCCAACTCTTCCGTCAGTGGCAAATTCTTTCCGATTTGCTGCACATTTTCCTGCACTATCCACTCTCAATATGAATAGTGTCAATCGCAATTTCATTGATGAACCCGAAGATGTGACAATACCAAAGAATTTCGCAATTCCCACTGTGCGCACATTCACGTATGAATGGAAGGAAAATGAAACTTTTCCCAATTTACGGAACCTCTGTGCTGCTTTCCCATCACTTCGTTGTTTTAACATGAAAGCGAGTCTGCACAGGCAACAGTTACTTGACTTGATGAGACCCGTATTACAGAGAGATCGAGATGTTGCCGAGATTTTCAATCGAGATTTTGATGTTTTCCAACAAATCAGCGATGATCAGTCTCTAGTTAATTCCAATATCTGGGAACAAGTTCCACGGTTGAATATTATCAGCCTGATTACTGAATTGGAAGAACCTGGGACAGAGATTCGCTACTGGATGATTGAGAGATACATTCGAGCCTTTCGCGAGGTAGGTGGAGGTGGATCATCCATCCGAATCGAGAGGTATCTCCAAACTGATTGGAAACTTCAGCAAAATCTAACTTGGTTCTAAAAAGGGACAACTCAATTTCAACCGGAACGAATCGAAATCTTGGTAATCAAAATTGTATGGAAAAATGTGCCAGTGTTAATTTACATTTTTATTTTAAATTTCAATTTAATTGCATTTGAAACGCGTTTCTAACATATGCAGCCTAAATAATGGAATATTTTATTTTCAGCGTAATGTAATGCCTGTATGAAATTATTGCAGTGTAGTGGGAGTTTTGTAATAAAATTTTAAAATCGTTTTTTTATAACGTATAATTAATTTTAAAGTTTAAATTTCAATCAATTTATTTTTAATTGTCCAGTTTAATAAATAAATATTTATTCTAACGGGTTCATGACTGTTAATGTCTCAACATGTGGCCAGTTCAATGTTATTTAATATTTTGCAATTGTCAAATAAAAAATAACAATGAAAATCAAAATATATAAATTTGCACACTGTGGCTTACTGAACTTACTTTAGTTAGGATGATTTATGCAATGTGGAAGATTTTTTGCAGATTTATCAGTTTATCAGTGAAATATGGTTTAAAATAAAAGATTTATTTTTGACTTGATTGTAAGCTTTTATTACAAAATCATGCACTACAGACATTCAGTTCAGACAAATTCTTCTCCAGTTAGAAAACAATAAAAAATCATAGTTGAATTGGTGGTACGATTTGATCGCTATTCTTTTATAAAGAGGGAAATTCTATTGCCACGGTTTCCATAAACTTTTCCACGCGGATGGAATCTCCGTCACCAAAAACCCGGGTGTACTTTTCGACCATAATGGATTTCAATTTGTTGTCAAGGAAGAGTTTCCCTGTGATAAAAGTTAAGACGTTGAGCTTTGGAACCTGTGCCCAGATATTGGATTCCGTTAAAGGCTGCTCATTACTGATCCGTTGATAAATGTCGAAATCCTCGAAACCATTCCCAGCATCAATATTATTTTGTTGGTGTTCAACCACTCGCTTCATGAAGGCCACAAACGCATCTCTTGTAAAACTGGTTTTGATTATGAAGCAACGAAGTGATGGGAATACCGAGAAAAAATCTTGCAGCCCAGGAAAAGTTCCTTCGCCATAAAAGCAATAGGACAGCGTTCGCACAGTGGGAATTTGAATATTTCTTGGTACCATTAAATGTCCCCGATTCATGGAATAGTTGCCAACGGGTATATCAAAGGAGATTTTCGATAAGGCCGGAAATTTTCCAGCAAAGTGCAGGTTGCGTTCTAAGGTTATATGGGGGTTCAGGGCCAGTTCTTTGGTTTGCAATAAACCATTGGTTTGGGCGGCAATTACCTTTTTCCTTAGCTTCTCATCTTCATACAAAACGTGGTAAATCAAAGACTTCAGCTTTTTAAAGAAAATGACGCATCGCGATTGTGTGTTGTACCAAGCCTCGGCAATCAATGCGGGAAGCCTTAAAACTGCCTTGTAATTTTCCACACTATAACAGCTTAAGGATGTCCAGAGACAGAAATATTGTTGCTGCGATCTTGCCTCTGCTTGTGGACACAATCCATAAATTGGACCTGGGGCATGCACTTTAAAGAACTGGAGGTTTGGAAGCTTTCCGTTGAATAGCATTTTGTGGATGTAATCTGCCTTTTCTGCAGCTTCCAAATCCATATTATTTAAATAGAGTTCAATGTTCACAACGAATTGGCCATAGTCATGCAAAAAATCCTTGGCTTTATTCCAACTTTCCGATGGCCGATCCCGCAAATTGAACTCGATGATATTTCCCGCAAAACATGTCCAGACTTTTTGCTCCATTTTTGTACGTTCGACTTTCTCTCGAAAATGCTGAATGGCACCAATGCCGTCCACTAACTGGTAATTTGGATTTTCGAGAAGATGCCATGTCCTGCTCGCAACTTTTCCCAAGTCAGTCCAGGTTGTCTCAATGCAGTTCAGCAGATCGTCCCGGTCCAGATAGAAATTTGTGAGCAAAATGGAAAATGCTTTCTCCATTTTGATACACTCGGAATTTTCTCGGAATATCGTGTCAAGAAAATGTGTCATCTTGTCCGAAGACAAGGATAGTGAATGTATGTCATTTTGTGATTGTGTCAGCATTCTTGTTATTTTCCGAGAGGCCTATAAAATATTTAAAGAAATTTTAATTTTGTGCTAAGAAAATTTATGTAAAGATAACCATAACATAACTACTTATTACAATATATGTATAAACGCTTACCACATCCGGAAGGTCAAAAATGGTTTTTTCATTCTCCGTGGCTCTTAGGTGTTCAATTTCAAAATCAATGTCATCTTTCTCCCTTTTCCGCATTTCTAGTTTCAACTGTAGTTTCTTTATGATTTCCGGAAGCTCTGTATCCCGTTTTTGCTCCAGCATCCTGATATAATTTTCCTTGTTCTCCATAATTATGATGATTGGTAACAACAGCAATGCTCAAATTTTCCTAATTTAAAAAAACAAATTAAATACTGACAGTGTGACACCAAACTTTTGAAAAATACAATTTTTTATTTCAGAAATATTTTAAATGTATCAGAAGTTAATAAGAATTTCTAAAGAGTTTGTTTTTGTGAGTGGAACCGATGATAGAAGCCAAGCGATTTTCTTGTGCACAGCCCAAACCCATTTCAAGTAAATAATGAAATGTTTGTATGTAAGCTAGTATTATTTGTTATATTCTTGGTTCCGTTGGCAGACACATTTTTATAACGTGGGACAGGAGCACGCGTACAGTACATTGATAGGATAGCAAAACAGTACTTACTAAAAGCTGCGCACCTGTCAATGTTTATAAAAATGTGTCTGCCAACGGAACCAAGAATATAACAAATAATATGTATTTGAACATTCCTAACCATTATATAGCCAATACACAGAATGTACTTAAATGCGAAAATATAATAGCGTTGAAGCTTTCCTAAAATGAAAGTCTCCGAAGATATAGCGTAGCTAAAGGAGAGGTGTGGAAAAAGCCAGAAGTAAACCGCTTTGTTTATTTCTATTTTTATCTGAATCCATAGCCAGAGGCAAGAAAGCCTTGATTTTCAATTTTCAGCCTAGCCTTTGTATGTAAATTCTGTATGCAGGGGATAATACATTTTGCTATATAATACATACATGTAATGTATAACCCAATATTATCAGGCTGTCACCAATAATGCCTCTGAAGTATTGTGGGTTAAATGCAATTAATGTCATGGCCTGGTTATTCAGAAGTGGGCTTTGAATAATCCGGAGTGATTTGGTTCTGTAAGTGCTTGTAGCGGAGAAAATGATTCTGCTTTTTAACATTTCACATCACCGAAAGGAAGCATGTGGTATTGTAAGTAGGTAGAATGTACATACATTTCTCTCTATATAATTATGGTTATCTATGGTGTAGGCATGCTAAGCTAGAGTTTTTTGTTACTTTTTACTTTTACATGTAATATGTAAAATAATAATATTACCATTCTGGTTGACACTATATAACAATATTGATTATAAATTATAATTTATAATACTGATTATATACATAATTGTTTGTTTTTTGGCAACTTTCATCTCCAATTTACTTACTATGCCTAAAGTTGCATTTAACTTGGGAAACTCAAGAGATACTGAAATAATTTTTCATTAGCTTATCACATTACGATTGATGAAAGTTAATGTGCCTTGCAAGTTATAAAATTATTTATGTCGAATGATTGACTGTGTGGCCATAATAAAAGTCTCAGATTGTACTAGGTTTTTACTATATTTTTCTCCGCATCAGACCACGACCAAGTTTGTTAATCTCATGCCAATGTAATGTTGACAAAAACGGGTTGGAAATTCTTGGATTGTCTTTGTGTATATTATATTAATTTTTAATAAAGAAACAGAATAATCTGACCAGACCTTTTCACAACCAAATTTTCCATGATGCTTTATCCAGGTCAATGATCATATTTATCCAGGAAAAATAATGGCGGCATGAACTTCGATAAAGAGTGTTTAATATTGTGTAACCTCGTTTTCGTAGTTTCATTTTTGTTCGCTTCAACACCGCAATTAACTTTATACACGAATTTAAGTGATTTTTTATGTCGAGTCCACTTAAAAGTGGAAGCATTATTGGAAAATTTCCAAAATGTGTGTTGTGCAAAAACTCGATGATCGATAAAAATCAAATCCTTTAAATCTTTTGAACACCTGCGACCAGCCACACCTTTCTACTTGTACCAGAAAATGTGACATTTTTTGTCGACGCGACTAAACGACGCCACCTGAAAACATGATTTTGTTTTCTTTTCAAGTTAAGTCAGACTGCCGACATAAAAAAATGTACATGATTATTAATCATCATAGATGTCTAGTTGGGCAATTAATTGCTTATTGTCCTGTCCCGGTACTTTTCACTCTCAGGGTTTATCATTAACACCATGATT
Source organism: Cyphoderus albinus (assembly GCA_021029165.1). Taxonomy (NCBI): domain Eukaryota; kingdom Metazoa; phylum Arthropoda; class Collembola; order Entomobryomorpha; family Paronellidae; genus Cyphoderus; species Cyphoderus albinus. The sequence goes on along the minus strand of VYYJ01002501.1, from coordinate 14,965 downwards.
GACTTAATCATAGCGATACATCAATAAAATGACATAACCTGCGACAATCTAAAAAATGTGAGTGTGATGGGTTGGGTAGATGAAAGGAATGAAAGTGTTATGAAATGAAATGATCCATGTTCATATTTGGGTACATTCTACTTAATTAAACTGTTATCACCTCCAGATAAAAATGTATTAAATGTCTGTGCAAACAAACAAGTTGTGTTCAATTGAAAATCCAGGTGGTTCCCCGCTACTCTGTTACTAGTTTGTACTCGGAAGGTGAACGAGTAGCGAGATTAATTAAAAACCTGTACAAAATAAAAAACGTTATTTTTTATTAAATAGCTAATGATCATTTGGTACAAGTTTAGACAGGCCACAGAGGAGTTTTCAAGAAATACTCTGCTTAAGTCCTTAGGAAAAAATTGGTCTACTCATGTCGTCGGAAGAGCAGAATACAATAAAAGTAAGTTTTTTCATATTACATTTGTATTTGTTATTTGTTTACAATTGTTTACAAAGTGATGCCCTAATTTTTTGTTCAAATTTATATTAAATTTAATTGATTTAATATTAGTGCTTTCAACTTTTGATTGAAACATTCCGACAATCTCTCTCCTTCCAATAATTTTGGCGTTGCTGAAACTCAAAAATATTTATTTATAAAAGTTGTATTTACCTACAATATCCTTTTAATTAGTATCTCAATTAAAGCTACCACGATTTTTTATTATTGTATTTGGCTTAATTAACTGTTTAATAATTAAAAGCAGGTTAAAATTCCGTTGTTTTGAAATGCTACATAATTAATAGTGATAGTGACAACATACATAAATAAGCTTTTGAGCAATGATAAGGTGGTTGTGGTTAGTTGAGCATGATAAAGCAAATCCACACTGAAGCGGCTTTTATTGTCTTTGTTTGCGAAATGGGTTTTGGAAAAATACACGTTTTCTTAATCTTGTCACGTCAGAGTTCATGCTAAGGGACTTTACATACAGCAATCTTCATTTGTGTCAATATCATGATAATAACATATTGTTAGGACTATCACTGGAATTTTTTCGTGTCCGAGTCAAACTGATATTATTTAAAATGATTATTTAAACATTTTATTGCCTATGTTAGATGATGATTTACTGATTAAAATTTAATGAAATGTTTAAAAACCCACTTAATCTAGAACGAAAAATCGGGCGTTGACAACCCCGCCTTTGCAAATGATGTGAACCACAATGAATATACTATTCCAGTTGAACAAGCAACAAGGCAATATCTTCCCCGTATTGTAAGTTTTTTCAAATAAAGAACCGTTAAAGTTAATTATGCAAACAATAATAAAAATAAATCATGATCAGGTAACTGGAGGCGAAAAGAGAGACCATCACTACACGGGATCGCCACCGCCACCCTCCCTTGAAAACGAATTGGGTACCATCTCCAAGCAAAATCAAAATGACCCTGAAGTGGCGAAACCCGACACCAGTGAAGAAGCTGGCGATGACAGAGACACGTGGGATAATCCAATCGAGTTTCTCCTATCCTGCATCTCGATGAGTGTCGGCCTTGGAAATGTTTGGCGATTTCCTGGAGTAGCGGCGAGAAACGGAGGTGGTGCATTTTTAATTCCTTACCTCGTCGTTGTAATTCTCATAGGACGGCCACTTTACTACCTGGAAATGTGCCTTGGTCAGTTTTCAAGATTTGGGCAGGTCAAAGTGTGGAACATGGCGCCAATGTTCAAGGGCGTTGGCTATGGGTCCCTCATCGGTGTAATTTCTCTGTGTTCATATTACTGCGCCCTTATGGCCATCACGGTGTACTTTTTCATCTACAGTTTTTCGAAGGACCTTCCCTGGTCCAAGTGTCACCAAGATAAGCTTCCGACTGGATGGAAATGCGAGGACTTTGTGGGCCAAGAGGTAGGGTGACCAGACTTCCTATATTATATAGTACATATATATTTATGGATGTAACAAATAACTGGACCATTTTTTCTCCTTCCTGTACATAAAAGGCTGAACTCTACTATAACTACACGGTCGTACCCCAGCTAGACAATGTAGATGACGGACTGGGCAAACTGAATTGGAAATTGGTATTGTGTCTGATTTTTTCATGGACACTAATTTTTCTCAGTTTGGTTAAGGGCGTGAAAAGTTCGGGCAAGGTTGCATACTTTACGGCAATTTTTCCATACGTCGTTCTACTCATTCTACTCATAAGAGGTGTCACACTAAAAGGCGCGTGGACCGGAATTAAAGAGTTTATTACACCCCAGTGGGATCAACTGTATAACCCCAAGGTCTGGTACGCAGCTGTGGAGCAATGCTTTTTCTCGCTTTGCGCGGGATTCGGCCCTGTGATTATGTTCAGCAGTTATAATAATTTTCGCCAGAATATATACAAGTAAATTGGGCTATCTCTGCAAATTTTAAAAATAATTTTCTTCAGCTGAATTTTTTAAAATCTTCTTTTGTTGTTTTATAGGGATGCCCTAATTATCAGCTTCATGGACACATTTACATCGCTATTGGCCGGTATCACTGTTTTCAGTGTTATGGGCAACCTCATGGAAGAAGGTTCATTGAAGGAAATTAAAGGGGGTCCCGCGTTGGCTTATATAATAGTAATCATGCAAAATTTTGTTACGAATTTGCAAACACAAAATATTTAACTGGTTTTAATAATTTTTAAATTTACAGTACCCACAGGCCATTGCTAAATTTGAATGGGTGCCACAGCTATTTGCTGTTTTGTTTTTTCTCATGCTATTTACTCTTGGAATTGGTAAGGATTACTTTTGAAATCATCTAATGACAATGTAATGACAATTTTGTATATTTTTGATATATTACTGGTTAAAAGGTTCGGCTAGTTCATTGACCGGATGCGTGATTACCATCATTTGTGACCAATTTTCTCACTGGAAACGATGGAAGGTCACATTGGTTGTGTGCGTCTTGGGATGCTTGTCGGGGCTACTGTATGTCAACGAGGGAGGAATGTTCATGTTGGATTTGGTCGACCACTACGGATCAGGATTCATTATCTATGTGATGGTAATAGGTCAAAAAGCAAATATTTTCATTGTAATGATTTTGAGCATATTGTGAAGTTACAACTACAATATTTTCGTGCTTTCACCAGGCCATGGTCGAGTGCGCCAGCATCAGTTATGTCTACGGTCTAAGCCATATCTGCCACGATTTTGAGTTCATGCTGGGAAGGCCGATTGGAATTTATTGGAAATTGTGTTGGGCGATTGTTATACCTGTAGGGTTATTTGCTAATCTTGTGTATTATTTGGCGACGGAGCCCGAATTTTCTTATAATGGGATATCCTATCCAAAATCGGCGACAAGTAAGATTTTTCAAAACCAAACTTAAATTTAACAGTATAAAATTACTTTTTATTTGTAAAATTTAGTATTAATTTCTTTTTAGTTTGTGGATGGATGTTTACGGCTTTCGCCGCCAGCATGGTCCCGGCCTGGGCAATTCATTCGGTGGCAACAAGAAAGGCGCCGACATTGAGAGGGGTAATTTTTAAAGCTTAACCTAAGATTCTTAAAAATTATATAATTTTGAAACTCAACATTCATTTCTTTTTTAATGCAGAAAATTCGGGAGGCGATGCAGCCAACTTTGAGATGGGGTCCGCAGAAGCCATCATTGAGAAAAGAGTGGCATGCCTTCCGCGCTGAGAAAGACGCATCCGTTAGAAAAAGATTTTGGATATTTTAGTCATTTTACTGTGTTAAAATTAAATTGAACTATTTATTTTATTAATGCAATGTGTAATTGAGGCAGTGAGTAGAAATGTGTGCCATATTAAATATAAATAAATTTACTAACAATGGAGATACAAATGCTGTTACTTTAGGAATGCAAAAATTTGTGTTAATTTATATTTAATTTATAGCCTAAATTAAATGCTTATTATTATTCAGTCGACTTTTAATAACAGACAAAGAGCATATATGATCAATTTAAAAGCGATAATTTGCATGTTGAAAATGCTTGTTGGTATAAAAATCACACCTTTGAAAAATATAAGTTTGTGTTTGAATTGAAAATTGACATTGTAAACAAAAACCAACTAAATCCTCTTCAAACCTTTTGACACACTCTTTTTCGCATGCATACTAGGGTTACCGCGGTTCATTGAACCGTGAACCGAACCGAACCGAACCGGAAATATTCCGGTTTGTCTGAACCGAACCGAACCGAACCGAAACCGAACCGAACCGAACCGGAATCTCATTCGGTTCAGCTGCCAATTATAAATTACAGGGAAATGGTTTTACCCACTTAATGAGTACTTAGCGATTGCCTCATTACTTTTGCTAAAAAATCAAACTAAGGGAAATTGTGGGGCGGCGAATTTATTGGTGACCTTCGTTTTCGCAAAACGTTTCACGGTGGCGCCTAATTTGCAAACTGCTCATATCCAACAAAAATGACAAATATGGGTAATTTTAGGGCGAGGAATTTATTGGTGAGCTTTATTTTTGCGAATACTGTCTTGGTGGCGCCTAATTTGCAAACAAATTTGCAAACTAATCATATCCGTCAAAAGTGTCAAATATGGGTAATTTTAGGGCGAGGAATTTATTGGTGCCTTCATTTTCGCGAATATTGTTAGGGTGGCGCCTAATTTGCATACAAATTTGTAAATTTATATTATCCGACAAACATTTCAGAGATGGGTAACTATATAACGAGGAATTTATTGATGACCTCTATTTTTGCCAAAACTCTCACGGTGACGCTTAATTTTCCAAAATTTGAACGATCTTCAATTGGCTTTCAACTGTGATTTCTTTTTCATAGAAATCGGTAATTGTATTTTGAAATTTAAAACAGTAATCAGTACAAGTACAGTACTTACCAATATGTGAAATGCTAATTAAATTTGACGGGTTTGCAAAATAGGCGCCGCTGTAAGCGTATTCGCAAAATTGGAGGTCACCAATGAACTCTCCATTTCAAAATTTCCTATATTTGACATTTTTGTCGGCTATGACTAGTTTGCAAATTAGGCGCCACCCCTTGACAGTATTTGCGAAAATGAAGGTCACCAATAAATTCCTCGCCCTAAAATTACCCATATTTGTCATTTTTGTTGGAAATTAGCAGTTTGCAAATTTGTTTGCAAATTAGGCGCCACCCAGACAGCATTTGCAATAATAAAAGATTACTAAGAAATTCCTCGCCCTAAAATTACCCATATTTGTCATTTTTGTTGGAAATTAGCAGTTTGCAAACTTGTTTGCAAATTAGGCGCCATCCTGACAGTTTTCACAAAATCGGAGGTCACATATGAATTCATCCTCCCAAAATTGCACATGTTTAAAAATGTTATCTTATTTGCACACGTTTGTAGGTTTCTGAAACTAGACTAACTGTTGTAGATATATATTTTTAAATATTCGGTTCGGTCGGTTTCGGTTCGGTTTCGGTTCGGTTCGGTTCGGTTTGAGAGGCTGGACCGAACCGAACCGAACCGAACCGGACCGGAATGAACCGAACCGGCGGTAACCCTAATGCATACACATTTCACTTTACTTTAGCCAAAACAAATATTATTTGAACAAAATATACCAAAAGAATTTACACATTTCATAATACATGCATCTTATATGAATCACAAACGTGTCCTCGGTATAAGTAAGATTGCTTTACGTTGCGCCAAGACTTTGGTTGGCATCACCTGAATGCAGGGGGTTAACATAATTACCTATAAAATGACATAAATTTTGGCAGTTCAAGAGTAGCGCAGTTTGCATCTCCATTGGTAGTTAAACTAAATTTCATTTGTTAAAGTGTATTCACCTCGAACTGAGTCCGTAACCTCCATATGACCTTTGTCGCAACAAAACATTATTTGCAATGTATTTGTACAAAACATTTTGTACATACTACTTTAATATTTATATTTCATGGTAGTGATAAATTTTGGCCTAATATAAATGCCCAATAAATTTTGATTTTTTTTAAAAAGCTCTACAAATTTAAAAAATGGGATTTTAAAAATCCAAATGCTTAAGTAAAACCAAGAATTGTTTTTTAAATACCATGTCATAGATGATTGATTTGAGGAAAACTTCCTAATCCACTTTATAGGTTTTAGGCCATAATAATATGCTTCATATTGACATTGGTAACTTCAGAATAAATATGATACTAATTTATACTGTGTATTTATGCTTTGCAATATTTACTTATGCAACAGTATGCCTAATCATGACTACGAATAGACTGATGATAATTATCGCGATTTGGATACAACAGTGACATAACCTGCGTCAATCTAAAAAATGTGACGGTTGATGAAATGAAAGGTATTTTACATGAAACGTGCGTGTGTACACAGTTTTTGTGTTTATGTGCATCTGCAAATTCTACTTTACTGAGTAATTTATCACTTCAAGATAAAAGCCCCAGGTAAATAAGTTGTGATGGAAAATTTTGAGATTCGATGGAACATTGCGAAACTTGTTTGTTGAAATAAAAAGCACGTAGTAGTAGTTTACATCTAGTGTTTAAATAAGGTGCAGCAGGGTCAAGAAAAAACCTGAAAAATGTGGTTTACTCTGAACTTCTTCAGATAACAGTTTTAAAGATAATTAAATGGGCAATCCCTGAGTATTTTAAAACATCCACATCCAAGAGAAAAACTCAATTTAAAGGAACCAAAAATCAACTGATTAATCAAGTCATGACAGGACAACAGGAAAAGGTAGGTACAGAGTAATTTTACTCAGATTTTTTACATAAATACCCATAAATATATCCATTTAAAGCTAAAATTATTAGAAAATCAATATTAAAAAACACCATTGAGAAAAAATGTAGATATTATAATTTTTGTGAGTCAAATTCTGTTGCAAAAAAATGCATGTTAAGATTAGTCCGTACCATTCAATAACAACTTTGATAAGCCTATTGCCATGATAAGCTGGGATGTGCCGTTTGACGTGGCTTTGGAAAAACACCTCTTTAATCTTGTTTACTTCAGAAACATCAGTGTCAATGTCATTTGGGTTCATCAACAGTTTTTATCAGTGGAATTTTTCCTATTTTTGTCACAAACATGATCTTATGTACATACTGTTGCAAACCGTTTAATTTTACTTTTTTTGAATGATTGAAGTAATATTGAAACTTTTGCTTTGAAAATGAAGCTAATTAATTTTTAGTCATGCAGCCGTTTTTACTTTTACTAGAATGAGAAATCTGGCGTTGACAACGTTGGCTTTACAAATGAACAAAAACATCAGTCCGGAACCACCGAAAATGCGTCAGTTACAATTTCGAAAGAAATTAGCGCAAACGACCCCGAGGCCGCCAAGGGTGCCGGCAATGTCAGAGACACCTGGGACAAACCGATCGAGTTTCTCGTATCCTGCATATCGATGAGTTGTGGCTTCGGCAACATCTGGCGCTTTCCTGGTGTAGCGGCGAGAAATGGGGGTGGAGCGTTTTTAATCCCGTACATCCTCGTGGTGATTTTCATATCGAGGCCATTATTCTACCTTGAAATGTGCCTTGGTCAGTTTTCAAGGTTCGGACAAGTCAAACTTTGGAACATGGTACCCATGTTCAAGGGCGTTGGCTATGGATCTCTCATTGGCGTCATGTCCCTGTGCACCTACTACTGTGCCCTGATGGCCATCGCCGTCCACTTTTTCATTAACAGTTTCTCGAAGGAATTGCCTTGGTCCAAGTGTCACCAAGATAAGCTTCCGAGTGGCTGGAGATGCGAGGATTATGTTGGTCAAGAGGCAGAATTATATTATAACTACTCTGTACTTCCACAACGTGAAAATATCAACGATGGCCTGGGAAAATTACACTGGCAATTGGTATTGTGTCTAATATTCTGCTGGATTCTCATCTTTCTGTGTTTAATAAAAGGAATAAAAAGTTCGGGCAAGGTGGCATATGTCACCGCAGTGTTGCCTTACGTTGTATTGACGATTCTCCTCATAAGAGGCGTGACACTTCCTGGAGCCTGGACAGGAATTAAATTGTTCATAACGCCCCAGTGGGGCGAACTAATAAATCCCAAAGTTTGGTACGCCGCCGTAGAGCAAAGTTTTTTCTCGCTTTGCGCGGGATTTGGGCCTGTCATTATGTTCAGCAGTTATAATAATTTTCGGCAGAATATCTACAGGTGAGTGGGAAAGCAAACAAAAATATTCACGACAATTTAAGTCTTTGAAAATAAAATTTTCCGTTTGAAAATAGAGACGCGCTGATTATCTGTTCCTTGGACACTTTCACATCTCTGTTAGCCGGAATAACGGTTTTTAGCGTGATGGGTAACTTAATAGAAGAGGGTGTTTTGGAAAGTGTCAAAGGCGGTCCCACGCTCGCCTTTATTTTGGTAATTAGATTACAATTTCATTAAAAATATTAAGTCGCTGAATTTTGACAACTTTGCTGTCTCAAATTATCCTATAGTATCCACAAGCCATTGCGAAATCGGACTGGCTGCCACAACTTTTCGCCGTCCTGTTTTTCTTGATGTTGTTTTCAATAGGAGTCGGGTCTAGCCCACCAATGGTGGGCACCGTGATAACCATCATCTGCGATCAATTTGAGACTTGGAAGAGATGGAAAGTCACTCTGGTTGTATGCGTTTTGGGATGTCTTTCCGGACTGCTGTATCTCAACGAGGGGGGAATGTTCATGCTGGATCTGATAGACCACTATGGATCGGGTTTCATTATCTATGTGATGGTAATATTTGATTGTATAGAAATTTATGAAAAATCTATTGGCTTTGAATTTGAATGCATGATGCAACAATTTTTGTTATTGTAACAGGCGATGATCGAGACTTCCGCAATCTGTTATGTTTATGGGTTGAGCAATATCTGCAATGATGTGGAGTTCATGCTGGGAAGGAGGGTGGGAGTTTATTTCAAGCTGTGCTGGGCAGTTATCATTCCGTTGGGGTTACTCGCGAATCTGATTTATTATTTGGCGTCAGAGCCCGAATTTTCCTATAATGGGATTCCATACCCATCCTTAGTCACTAGTAAGGTTTTTATTATTAAGCAAACATATTTAGTTTAGAGATTAAAGATGATGAGTGTGAATTTAAATAAATCGGAATGTTTTTAGTTTGTGGATGGATGTTGACGGCTTTTGCGGCTTCGATGGTACCGGCCTGGGCCATTCATTCGGTGGCTACAAGAAAGTCGCCGATATTAAAAGGGGTAATTTTTGAATTACGTCTAAAAATAGAATGAATTTAGTTTCATAACAAAACCTTCAAAATGCTTACATTTATTGGCAGAAAATTCACGAGGCTCTGCAGCCCACCTGGAGATGGGGCCCACAGGAGCCCTCACTTAGAAAGGAATGGCTCGACTTTCGCGCAGAGAAAGATGCTTCTAATAGGAAAAAATTTTGTATATTCTAAATGTGCAAATTAAAATTAACAATTTAAAACACGAATAAAAACTATAATTTATAAATTCACGGAAGAAATACAAACTTTCCCAAATTTATTTCGATGTCGTGTTTTGTCGGATTTACATCAACATCATTATAATACAAAAACATGATAAAGTGAGTAATTTAAGCTTAAGACTACATAAAAATATATTAAAAACCTAAATTAAAATATTTACTAATATTCAACAAAATATATTACAACAATTAAAATGTTTTTTCTTATACTATACGAGAGATTTTGTTCACAATTTTAAGAATACTTTTTATTTAGTCATATTCTATATTAAAATATTATTGTTGAAAAATCATTTCACCTTACATTTACAATAATGAATAAATGGATGCATCAAGATTCTGAAGGCAAGTTAAGCTAAAGTTTCTATAACTCCCTAACGCTAGTGATATCGCTTACAGTGGTACGATAATTGGCTCTTATGCAGAAAGCTGATATCGCACCCAATACACTCATAAAATTTCTCCCTTGTATGTGTTGTAATATGATTCATTAATCGGCTTCGATACGATAAAACCTTTCCACACATTATACAGTCGTAGGGCATATTGGTGGTGTGTGACCGTATATGATTTTTTTATAAGAGTTTTTTCTCCTTGAAATTTTTGCCGCAAGTAGAACATGCAAAAGTGTTGGAATTTGAATGAAGTCGTTGAAAATGTTCTTTTAAAATAGTTACTCTAGAAAACCTTTTTCCACAGGTGTGACACTTGTATGGTCTCTCGCCAGTGTGCGATAGAATATGACAATTTATACTTTTTTGCTCTGTAAACTCACGTCCGCAAAGTTCACACCAATATGGTCGTTCCCCTATGTGATACAATGTGTGTTGGTTCAGATTGGATTTTATTCGCCACCTTTTATGGCAGAATTGACATTTAAGTCTAAATATTCCGTCATGAATTTGCTGGTGGCTTGACAAATCTCTGGAGCGTTTAAACTTTTTATCGCAGTGTACACAAGGGAATGGTCTATCCGGTGCGTGACATACTGAATGTGCATTCAGTTGGTTTACTGTTGGAAAGGTCTTTTTACAGGAACCACATTTGTGATTCCTTAGTTTTTTATATTCGTTTACCGATAAGTGAGAACGTATCTTTCCATGCGCGAATAGAGCAGATGTTCGAGAGAACGAGGCGCCACATAATTTACATATATGTGGTTTCTCATCAGTGTGGATTCTGATATGTCGGAAGAGGTTGCTGTCGTTCGGGACAGAAATTTTGCAAAAAATACAAGTTTTCATTTATATAAATCAAAGGAGAACTTGAAATTATTTAGCTAATGTAAAATTAAATTATTTAACTGTGTTAACAGTTAACTACTATATTATGTTGTAATGTTACTTCTGAAATGCAGAGAATAAAACAATACCTAAATAGTAAATTAGCAAAGGACTACGTCTGGCTTGGATCTGCTACTTGAAGTCAATATTTTACATGGTAAAAAAGAAAATACTATTATATTACTCTGGTTAATTCTACGGCAATTTCCCCCACATTTCGGCATATAATATTAAACACATCGTAAGCGGATTTGTTTAAGCCAAACAAAAGTCTACTTGGCTATTACAAAGCGAGCAAGGTAAATACAAACAATGTAGAATTGAATATACCTAGTTGTTTTGATGTGTAAACATATTTGAAAACAGTCTGTATTGAACGTATTTTTTTAAACTTAGAAGTCACGAAACATTTTCATGCAGGTATATGTACCATTAAAAAAGATAATCGTCCTAGATCGTCTAGGCTAAATGACAATGGATTCGCTGTCTGTCAGATCCCTTGTAAAAAAATAAATTTTAAATGTATGGTAAAACAATACAACTTTTGGGCAAATACATCAGTCAGTATAATTGCCATTATCTAGAATTCTGGCTTTTATTTTAATACAAAGCGGTGAATAAAAGTAATCGGATTAGCATTACATACACAAATTAAACCTTTATTTTGCTACCAAAAATATAACACTAACACTTTCATTATTGTTTTATAATCAATAATTTTATTATATATTGTTTAGTTTTAACAGTTAACATCGTGAAATTCAAGTTTACGGTAATACAAATTGACTAATTATATTCTTTAGCAATAAGACACTAAAATTGAATAGTCAGAAAGTATAACAAACATTTTGAAAATTATTAAAATATTTAAATGCATATTTAGTAGCAAAATAAACTTATATATTGTATATTGTATTCGTATATTGTATACCTAAAGATACAATTAAAATGAATACAGCTAAACCTATTCAAAAGTTAGCAAATTAAATAATCAATATTTATAAACCAATCCAAAATTATATCACGTAGTTAGTCATATTTAATACGAATCAATGTAAATATTGGAACACGTTGGATGATGGTTAAAACAGTCTTAATTTCAAGCCACAATTTGCCAGTGAGTATTTATTTTTCTGCATCATGGAGGAACTTGAAGTTTAAAAACATAAAAATTAAATTTCTATTGCATTTTATTGCGAGCTTCATTTTTTTCTTGGCATTTAGACTTTGTAAGAAAAATTTACCCTGATTACTTAGGCACTTTTCCAGGATGATGATTGCGAATATGATAACCCATATTCGCTATATGGGTGAATTTCTTTTTGCAATGTTTGCAGTTATATGACTTGGCGCTGGTGTGAGTTCTCAAGTCAACCTTCATGTGAACTTTGCACTTAAATCGCTGGTGGCACACGGAGCACTCGAACTGTTTCTCAAGAAGATGAAGTTTTCCATGATTTTCCAAACTCAACTCGGTGGAAAATTCCTTGGAGCAGATTTGGCATGTAAATTGTAATTGAGGGAATGATGGCGTTGCTGTCACTGGTGATGACGATGATGAATTATTTTTTCTGATGGACTTCACCTTATTTTTGTTAGTGTTAGCTGATCGGCCTTTTCGTTTGAGTCCATTGTTTAAACTTGGAAATTTCCGGGTGGCCACTTTATCATTTTTTACCTTGGTTTGCGAATTCTTCCACATTTTTTTGCACGACTTGGCTAAATAACGTCATTGTCAATTAGAGCTGGGGCTTGAAGTTTCTCGACTATTTTGGAAAAATTAGCTTCAACTTTACCCACGTCAACTTAATCACTTTTCTTATCATCGTTATCATCGTCATCATTAACTGATTGAGTGGTCAGTCTATTCGCACAGTTTTTCAAAGTGATCCAGTTGATCCAGGATTAAATAGGAGGAGAGGTGATCCTGTTTCGGTAGACTTTGTTTGTAGTGGAGGATCTATGGTTGGTACATCTAGAGAGTTGGTTCTCTTCCATCCCCAAGAAGGTAATGAGTGAGCTTAATGAAATGTTGCCCGGAGGTTGTCTGTAAAATGTGACTGGATTATTGAACTTGTAAAAAATAGTTTCGTTGATAATTTGGAGACCCTACCTGAGACATCATTCCATTCAATATTTTCCAGATATCCAATACGTTTTTGTAGCGTGGCAGTTCTCCCCATCTTTTGTTTCCACAGGGATTTTTTTTGACAAAGACATCGAAGTAATTGGATTTGTCAAGCATTAACCTGTACTTTGTTCGGTTTATTTTTGCAAGGTCAATATTCAACTCAATGGCCAGATTTGTTTAATTGCTGCGCAAATCATTTCTTTCTCTGAATGCTCTCCGAAGAGTAGAATATGAACAATCTACAATTTAATATAGCATGACCAAAACTGTGGAAATGTGTCCAGAGCCAACAGAATATTTTTTTAATTTTGCTTACTGTTTTCGCCAACAATTAAATACGCCATTTCCAAGAATTTTCTATAAATGTGACATGATATTATTTTGGAACCGGGTTGAATCAACTTCAGTATTTGACGATTGTGATACGGCTCACGTATTTTGATTACTCACAACATACTGCAGTAAATATATGATAAATAATTTGTATTTGAGAGATTGTTTTTGATAACAACCAGAGATATTCATAAGCTTTTGAAAGAGATAGGTAAAAGTTTTTATCTTAACTATATTTTATTTAGCCGATCACTTCTACATGTAATGATGATGTTTAATGTTTGGAGGGTATGCATTATGTTATAAGTTGTCTTCATGTATGAATGACCAAAATGAAATCTATTTTTATGTAAAATAATAAATAAATGACAAAAAATTTAAAATTATTGATTTGTATTAAACAATTCAAAAATGCATAATCATTTTAATTATCATTATTATTTATGAAACACGTTCTGTTCATTATTAGTTTCCTCTTGTTAATAATAATAATATCATATCTGAAATTAACAATTCATATTAACATCGACGTAAATGTACATTACTTAATTTACATACTGAAGTAATTATTTTATAATTATAAGATTACAGTTGAAAGTATCATATCTTAAATAAACAATTGGTTCATTATTACTGGACATTCAAACTTAAATGTGTCTTTCCTTGAGTGTCTGAAATATTATTTTCCTTTGTCCGAAAATAATTAATTTGATGATTGGTTTTACACAGTATACTAGTAACTGATTTTCAAAGTTTTCTCCAAAGATGAGTGTGTGTAATTAACGCCTGATTTCATATCGCGAATGAGGTAGATAAATTGCGGAAGCATCCACGGCAATTATTAATGATGATAATTTATTGTATAAGTTATTGACAACTGATTTACCAAGGACATGGATATTTGCTTTTATTATTTAAAATCTGACCTTTCAGCTTGGCAGAGAAACTAGTGTACCGACAAATACAACTTTTGTCCAGTCGCTTCAATGAGTTACAAAAAAAATTGGTTCCATCAATATCTCATTAACATGCATTGTGAAAATGACTTCCGCATCAAACGGGAATTTGTTGACAATATGTGTTGGCAATGAAAATGGAATTTTTCATAAACCGGCTACATTTGAATTTCTATTTTTTTAAACCCTCCAGAAAAATTAATTCCTTACATAAGTCATATTTCCAATCGCTCTGGAAAAGAATACTGCCTGATGTTTACTCGGTTAAACCAAACCGTAGGAACTGCTCCTAGCCTACAACAACCAACTTGACAAGGGATTTCACAGTGTGGAGGCGGAAGTAAAATAAAAGAATCTGCATTTTATGTACAGGTTTTAACTGGCGACGGTCATATGCAAAAATTGTAGATCAAAACGAGGACCTACTTTCCGTTTCCAGCTAAACTAAATGTAAGGCTTTGCCTTACAAATGTAAATAAGAAGCAGCGTTAGGTACGTCATTGTATGCTCGTCCCTTGGTCTCGTCCCTTCATCATCATCATTCTTTGTTGTGACCCATTTCTCTTTGTTCGCTGGATCCATATAAAAGGACCAGCTCACCATTCATTCAGTTTTGTCGAGACTAGTGAGAGTGCTGGTCCACCAAAGAGTCTGTGATCTGAGACTCCAGTTTCCGTGAGACACGGGAATTGTGCGAGAGTACAAATCATTTCCTAAATATGTATGTAATGTAAATTAACAGTATTTCCTTTGAATAAGATTCCGGAACTTGTCAACGTAAAATCGAA
>VYYJ01002500.1:0-21113 GCA_021029165.1 Cyphoderus albinus | reverse complement strand
ACCTTAACATGAAGTTACAGCGTAAACACTGGTTACGAAATGGATTGCTCACATATTTTCCTTAAGTTTTGTTGGAATGAAGAAACAAGTTTAAGGGGTAGATTACTAAATACCAATAATAAAACTAAACTTGAGTCAGCATTAAATAACCCGTGTGCAAACGACAGTTTGTATTTTGTATCACTTTTTGCAAACGGCCCTATTTTCAGTAATGTTGGCTTATCCTACATACACCATTGGCACTAGAAGACGGGAAGATGATCATTTGTATATTATTCTCAATTTTGTGTGTAAGCCAGGAAAATAAATGGCTCTAGACCAGGAAATAACACGTATTTCCGTGTTGATTACTCTAAATTATTATTTTGTTCATGTCTACCACTCTACTACCGTGACCATTTTCGCATTCCCTTTGTTCATAACGTACGGAGTTCACGAGTCACAATTTCCAGATTTTAATTGGATGATTATTTTGTCCTGTGAATATGGCTCCAGTGTTTGTTGCCCACACAGACAAAGTACAGCCGCTTCCGCTACTACAAAATAACCACCGGAAGACACAAAGAGAAATGGAATCAAAGAAGCTCCTGAAAATGTCCCGGTTTATTATTTTTCCTTGATGATGCGTAACATAGGATCCAGGCTAAATCTCATTTACATTAATTCGAGGCTTTTGATTTCCCTTGACACTTTTGTGTAATCCCCATTTCAACTTCGCCCGCTCTTCAGATACACTTTACTGCTTTGCGGGAATGATCGAGAGTAATTCTGGCTAAGCTGTCCAGAGATATTTGAATAATATGTTGATAGTAACAATAATTAAAGAGAACGTGTGCCAACTAAGCAAATCACTTCTTGGTATACTGGAGATACAACAACATGAGTGACGTGATGTTGTACGTCGCAGTCTGAATGGCTCCGCAACGTGTAGGTATTTAGTACTTGTATATTTCCAGCTTAGAGTGGATTGGATTTTTAGCGGAGAAAATTGCTTTGGATTTGCGTAAGTTGAAATTACTTTTAGAGCAAACTTTGGTTTTAGTTTTAGTAAAACTTTCACTGCAATCCTCAATATTACAACTGCAAATTCGAGTAGGTGGATGCTTCAAAGTTTCTTGAGGTTGAAATTAATTTTTCTGCAATAATGGCAATAAAAGGAAATTGGCTCATTATGTTCAAGCAGTTGGCTTTCGCGTGCGTAATGCATTTTCTACTTGCTTCGCCGAATCTTTATTTGAGTAGTGGAATTGTTATCTTAAATTGTTTTCCTTCTCAGAGAATCTAGTTCACTCTAATGGAATATGTAAATATTTAGAAATCGGGGATTTCTCCCATTGTCTCGTGAGAATTTACTAAGCAGTTTTCTGAGAAATTCTTTTGTTTAGCGCACATTGCCCCAGTTCTATAATTTACACGAACCAGTTTGTACAGTTTGCATTTATAAGCCTTATTCATACCTAGGTATTCATTCAGTTGTATAGCCAAAGCAGAACTTGAATTTATCGCAGAATTCTTCATTTATTACCTTTTCTGTCACAGCATTCTGTCAATCTACACATAAGTGTAGCCATAAGCTAGGTTCGATAATTGCAGATGAACAATGGAAAGTGCAGCTGGGTAAATCAATTGGATTTTGCCTTTGATAATAAAGTTAAAGTGTTGATAAAGAAAGTTTTGGGGAAAGTGATTAGAAAAATTAATTAAGAAGTTATGAGGGAAAATGCGCTAGATGAAAATATAAATTTGACGAATAATCTTAATGGGAAGAAGAAATTAAATTGTCAGAATACATCCTAATAAGAATAAAAGCATACCTCAGAGTGGTTTCACAAGAAGCATAAAAAGAATTGTGGAGTGATTAATGATGATTTGTAAGATTCAGAAGTAGGAAAGTAGGCAGAAAAATAGACCACTTTTCTTCTTTCTCCTTTTCCTTTCTTTTCTCTCTTTGAAGATTTAAAAGACAAGGAAAGACGTCACATTCTCTGTCTTTGCATTAAAACTTGGAGTCTTCTAATCAAGAGACCCTGCTCAACAGGAGACAGCAGAACTTGGTTAGAAAGGGTGGTAATCGGAGCATCCAGACAGAAAAATTGCAATTTAAAAAGAGAAAGGTTTTTTTTTGTAAAGCAAATTTAAAAATTCATGAAGTTAAGTCATTAACCTAAAAATTAAGAATTCCATCTGTTTTTGAGTGTTACTTCTTGGAATTGGGACTTTTTTAGTTTTACCTTGTTGCAGCAGAGAAACATTTGCAATCATTTTCCTGTTTTAGTGCACAGAATTTTTACCATGTATATTTCTGCACTATTCTAGTTTTTCATGTTATAGTGACGATTATGGCCTTTGCATTACCTGAATGCATTTCAAAAGACTAGGGTACGCAATCGATTTAACAGCAATAATTCTGAAAAGAAATGGTAGCGTGAGAGTGAGAAGTAGACAGCCAAATGAAACAAAGACAAACCAAATATAACAAAGGAAACTAGTAAAGGAAAAAACAATGTCTAGAACTAGAAAGAAAAGCAGACGACAAAAATAGGATTTATTCTGCACACGGTCATTCTCATTTCGATCCCTACCATAAGCCAAATCTTTCTCATCATCATCATCAACAACAAGAACATCAAGTGAATATGTGCAATTTCATTTGGTTGTATTTTGTTACAGTTCCTAATGCTTAGCATGCTCCAATTCTGCATAGACCACACAAGGTATAAAACCCATTTCCTGTAAGACTATTACATTACTGTATATTGCGTATTCACTTATGGTTTATAGATCGACATTCCTTCCTGTGGACTACTATAGGTGTAACCGGTTCATGTAGTTTATAGTTATTACCACGAATGATAAATGTAGCTGAATGAACATTACCCACATTTGTCTTTCCTAACTACATTCTTTCATCGTTCTCCAGAAATTGGCAACGCTGCGAAGCAGACTAAATAGTAATAAGGAGCACTTCAAACAAACGCTATCTTCTACTGTAATTATTATTTCCACCGTTTGAACTTCTACTTACATTAAACTTGAATAAAACGACTGACATTTCTATCATAAACCTATTTCTTGGACAGGCTGCTCAAGATGTACACGTCGTCTATGCCTCCATCTTCCACTAACAAGCAAGACTTGAAACTTGCAGAATTCCTGTACACATTCACATTCATAAGGGCTAGATTTGAGTAAAGTGCTACATGCATATTAATGACGAGGAGCTTGATGAGATGCTCGTTTCTTCTTCTGTGTCCATTACTTACCTACTTGTGAATTCTCATTGTGCGAAGTCAGTTTGAATCTTGACAGTGTGCTCCTTCGTTCAATCATTCATGACGATGGTTCATTACCCCACCCCGGCATTTAGCTTCGTTGAATATCCTTTTTGGTTCCTTTACACACACTGCAAAATGGTACTATCAATTATGCATTAATTGCCAATTAGCAGCACCATGCAAAGCATAATTTTTTCCTCTTCTTTTGCATTCTCTCTTCCAAACTTTCTTTCAATCTCTAGAGGATCTCTCTGGACAAAGATTGTGCCTAATGCTCTGCAAAGCAGACAAAGTCTTATTTTTCAGACTTGACTTAAGTATATCAGTCATTTTTCAAAGAGTCTTATTTTTCTTCTATCTCTTCCTGTCATCAACATTTTTCCATGTTTGCATCTCTATTATATTAAGCATAAATAGAATATTAAAATCATGCTTTGTTCAATTTTGTATTCCAACAGAGAATTCGCCATTACATTGAGTGGTCATCGGAATGTATAGAGTTTCACATTTTGAAAGAAGTCCATTCCGGATTTCTTGAATGCTTCCTCAACCAACCGCTGGATGAATGTTCCGTGATGTACTATTGCAACACTGACAAAGGTAATTTTCTCTTCACTTTTATCTCTTTATTTATTTACCCTGAACAGGAATGATTGTATGGACTTACCCGCCGTCGACCAGGAGTTTAATAAAATACCACGGATATTAATATTGTGTGTTGAGGTGAAGCGAATCAAAGGAAACGTGGTGGTTCCTTGTCTGTCTTCTTCAAGAATCGTTTTTCAATAAAATATGGATAAGACAGGTATTTCGCTACCACTCCCTTTCCTTCTCTTCACTGTGCCTTTATTTGATCATCTTATTTTCCTCCAGCACGAGAAAGCAAATTTTCCCAGTCCGCGTGGGTTTGGCTGCTTTAGTTTCTCCTTTCTCCTACTTTTTCCGTAGTTGGCCCTCCTTTATGTGAACCGGAAACCGTCATAAAATACCTGGTCACAATTCCCTCAACCAACTATACTTTCTGACGGTTTGTCCACGCCTAAAAGTTGGAATTACGGCATAAAATAAAATATAAGTCAAGTAATAGTTTTATAATGATATCGATAATGTCGTCGTCCTCTTTCTTCCCTTTCATAGACTATAAAAACATTCCTCAATTTTACTACGCCAGCCAATTCACATAAACTTACGTACCTGAATCGAACTGAGTGATTTTTGTTTGCTTAATAGAAATTGTCCTGCTTGCTTTCTTCGAGTGGGAGAATTCATATTAATATATTTTTCAAAGGAAAAGGAGCAAGATCAAATGGCCGTGTTCAAGGTCTGTACATGAATACTCGGAAGGTTTCAATTTCAACCTCTCGTTTCTCCCAATACCTTTATTCACCTACTGAGAATCGAAAGAAGAAAAATAGTTTCTTCTATTGATAGGAATAGGAAATATAAAAATAGAAGGCATCCTAAGGAAAATTCTAAATCTGCATAAAATGCAAAAAAAAACTGAATAAGAAAGAAGCAAAATTGTGGATGCCCGAAGGACTAGGAAGCACAGAAAAAACGCTTCATTCACATTATATTCGTAGCGTAATACAATCCCAGTTCTCATATTATCTTTCTTCATAGAATAGATTCCAAAATTCCATTATTATTGAACGAATCAAATATCACAATCCTCATACTACTTTTATCAAGACCAGGCAACTTCTGAGAACTGCGATCAGGAATCGTACTTTACGTCACATATTATTATGTATTTGTATTCTGCTTTCGAGGTATACAAAATGACAAACGACATGCAGCTGTTGCCGTTACCATACCCTGGTCCTCTCAAATGAAAATTTTCACTGGCTTGCCTTACTTTCTGCCTCCTACATATTTATAAA
Organism: Cyphoderus albinus; assembly: GCA_021029165.1. Classification (NCBI taxonomy): domain Eukaryota; kingdom Metazoa; phylum Arthropoda; class Collembola; order Entomobryomorpha; family Paronellidae; genus Cyphoderus; species Cyphoderus albinus. Next base: position 15,955 of record VYYJ01002500.1, on the reverse strand, counting down.
TGTCTTTCGCTTCACGAATGCAATGACTGAAAATAAACGAAGACGCATATTATCATTCTGATGCTTCTCGGTCGTTCAGATATTAAAATTTCAATCTGGGCGAAAGATTTTATTCCTATTAGTCAGATCTAAGAAATAAGAAGGAAAAGAGGGCTAGAAAGCTTGAAAATAAAAAGCACCTTCGAAGGACGCGTGATCGCCTTATCAGATTCTTAACGTCGTAGTCATGTATAAAGAATGTTGGTGTGCGCGGAGGCTAGATGCTAGATCCCTTTACTCCTGATTTATTCCTGCGACATAAATAGGAACTCAGCTTATTTTCAAATTTATCTTTCTCCGCCACACAACAACTTTACCGTGAGTATGCCTTCCAAGAAGATAAGTCTTTGGACTTACTGACGCTGCATTGTCTCATTTATAGAAAGCAATCTCATATGACAACTCACACACTACCTTTCCAGAAGTTATTCCTGTGAACGTAAACTCTTGTTACTATAAATGTAGGATGGAATGAAGTGAAATACACTAGAAAATTTTTAGTTAACGCAAGGCGCCGAGAACATCTTACAACAGCTAAGGGAATGTGAGAGTCGCACTACTGCGGCGGGATTTGGGTGAAAGTAGTAATGTCATATCTAGTTCCTAGAACCTTGCTCCTACATGTTTTTTTGAAAACGTGTCCCGAAAAATAAAGTGTGAAAGCTAAAAGTAAAGGAAAAATTGTACCTTTTGCTTTTTCGTTTTATATTCTCCATCTTACCTCACAGTTTTCTCCCTTACCTGAAAATAAGTCGGCTCATTCTCAGACAGAGTAGAGATTTTTTCTTTCTCTCCAGTTTCCTATGACAGATTTATGTCGTTCCCGTTGTCTCTATGCTCCGTTGTATCTGTCGTGTGAGTAGTACGTGCCTAAGAATGAACCAATTTCTCGAGAAATTTGAGGCACCTTAAGTTTACAATGATAGCAAAGTTAATATATCATAAAATAGATAAACTACATTCATCATATACCTATCTCAATGAGATTTATAAAAATGTTACTTTCTGATTAAATATATACCTTTTCAATGTAATTTGTTCAAACAGAAACAAGGCACCACGTGAATATCGATGAATGGCTGGATGTCTGGGGCGGTCTGCTTCGTTCAGCGAGGACAATGGAATCCCTGCCACTTTGGCTCCAGTACTTTCCCAAAATATTGTTTCAAGTTTTTAACAAGTCCGGTAAGCTCCTCATATTCGGATTCCTTTCTCATCGCGTTTTGCAGGAAAAAGTAATATTTCATTTTCTACTACCAAGTCTCAAAATGCTTCTATAAGGGACATATAAAAAGATCAACTTTTATTATGATACGTTAGACAAATACAACAAAGACTGTTACATATCACAAGTTTCAGTCTTTCATAAAAGAACAGACGTATTGACGACTTTATCTAGTCCGAGTAAAAGGAATTGTGTATCATGGTAAGAACCGGTACAGCGTAAGAACGAGTTTGGACCACTTTCCAAGACACAAGAGTTTAATATTATGTGGTGTGGGAGGAGGATAAAGAGTAGGTCAAAAGGATTTCCTTTCAACGCTTTTACTTCGTTGTTGACATTGAAATGAAGAACAACAGAGAAATGATCTATATGAACAGCTTTCCTCTTGTAACTCTGGACAGTTTTTCCGCCCGTTTGGCTTTATTATTATTCTTCAGTGTGGATACAGTTTAAAACAATTTATTTGGGTTAAAGTAGGTTAAGTTGTATAAAATTCGTAGAAACGCAGCGGCCGTGCAATAATAAATATGAATAACAAGCACACAATACATAAAACGCATGCTCTCGTCTTCCTTTCGCCTCTGCAGGGAACAATTTTATTTCCTTTTTGATACAAAGATTTTGCTCAAGCTGGCAGCAGCAGAATCAGCACAAGAAGCAGCAACTTTATGGAGACTTTCAATTGTCGTAAAGAAAACACCTCAAGGACTGTTGTTACATATCATTTTAAGTGTGTGTTTTGGATATGGAATCCGCTAAGCTACCGACCCTTCTTCAAGTATACATTCAATAGCTATCTACTTACTGGTCCATCATTAATGCATATAACAAAAACGGGTTTTAGGCCATCTGCTTTCTTCCTGGTATATTATTTCTCCCTGTACATTTTACACATTGTAGCGAAAAAATGTGCATAGTTTGCAATGTGCTAAAGTACTAGATAAAGTGAAAGTTTGTCGAAAGGAGAAATTCAAGTCATAAATATCTCGAAAATACATAATGACAGTGTACACACTCCACTTACACTTCAACAAGTTCTTTATCTTTTTTGGATAAATAGAATAAAAACTCGGTCTTGAAAAGGTTATTTTAACTTTACACAATTTCTTCTTCCATTCTCAGAAAAAAATGTCATCTTCTTAACTTTCCCCCGAAACCACGTTTTATTCAGTTTCGCTGATTAATTAAATTCTCTTCATAAAAGAGAATGAAAAAGAAAAACATGCTTCTGTAGGCTTGTATGATGCGGAAGCCCCAAGTTTAGTACAAGAGCTGTGGCCTAACTCGACTTACTTTTTATCTTTTCACAACCTCTTTCTGTGAAAAAAAGTTAGAGCGAACTTTTCTTTACCAGCTTTTGGACCAGTACATTTTCCTATTTACTTTTTTATTTTAGACTCACTTTTTTCCCTTACAATTGGTATTTCAACAGTGTAGGCGAAAAATTCTCGGAAAAGTTTGTGTACCAAAAGTTTTAACGTGCTGTAAGGAAAGAATTGGCGAGCACTTTGAGTTCTAGTTACGTCGAAGGGAATGAATGGGCACAGAGACGAGTAGATAGAACGAAAGTAATTCTTTCCGACGCTCGGTGAATTCAGTAAAAGCACACCTTTTCAATATCAGCAGCATCGGCAATACCTGCACTCATAATAAGGCTCAAGTAATTAATTACCTTTAGTAGCCGTTGTACGGACTTTACAACCGCACAATACTTTAATTCCCAGGCGGATGGCAAGTATAAAAATGTACCGTGGCTTTCATAATGTGTAGTGCTCACCTGAATACCAAAGTTGATGGAAGGAAGATACGTAGACCATAATTTGTAAAGTGTTGTAGGCTGTAACCATTGTGTGTGTTCACTCACAATTATCTATAGCTCTTTCGTTACACGTATGTAATATTTCCTTGCCACGTTTCATAATGAAATGAACTAACTATTCGTTGGCCGCAAATCATGATTCAACATGCTCCTGTCATTTTTCCTCTTCAAAACGCAGAACGGATTCATTTGTAAAAGCTACTAACTAACAGTGGCACAACAACTTCCGCTACGAAAAAAGTATTTGTGCTTCTCGAAGCTTGTATTAAATTTTCGTGCCATTAGTGTTAGCTCTAACTAACAAATACAAAAGCTGGCATGGAAGAACCGAAAAGTGGAGATATAACCGTAGAATAGTAGTAAGCGTTTTTGGAATGAGAAATATTTATGTACATGGGTAGGTTCGAGGTGGAAAGTTGCTTAAAGTAGATTATCTGTTCTTCAGATGATTTCCAGACCCTTGCTTGCTACGGCACTTGCCGAAACATAAATTGAACAAATCTGGGAAAGTTTTTTTTTATTTCGTAGTTTAGGAAGCCCATTCGTATTCAAGGTTCATTTAATTTTTTCCAGATTGGGGAAAATGAAGGATAGTAAATTGCGATGTACAGACAAGCAAAAAAGTTAAATCGAATTTTGCACCGACAGTTTTGGAAAACGGTGAATTCAGTATACAGACATGTTCTTTCAGTAACGAATGCAATTGAAAAGAGCAATTTTTAAAATGGCAAAATGAAAAGGAAAGTATGTACTAAAAGTGTGTGTACACAAAGTCTTTTGCGCCTAGAACAAACAGCAACGTACCAATAAAATATTTTACTCCACAAAAAAATCCACGAATCCTTGAATAGCACTCGGTGTTTTAAAAACTACGTTTAATGCCTTAATGGATTCATTTGTACTTCGTACATGTAGAACAAGAGTGAACAATTTTAATGGAGTAATGGGGATTCGTACAGGGACAACGAACATGCTAACTGAAGTGTTGCGGAAGAAAGAATGGAGCAGTGTGTGTGAACATGAACCAAGTGAAAAAATGCAAGGAGAAAGAATTGTAAAGGAAGAAAACATCATGATGAACAAGTGCGCCATTGCTGGTGTTGGATAAAATGTCTATAGTTAAATGGTATTTATGGTTAACCAACATACTTAAAACTGAGCTTTTCATCACATGATTGTTGTTCTGCTTTCATTTCCTTATAATAAAATACTTACGCAAGTTGAGTCACTTTACCATATAAAAATAATGTGCATTTAAGTGAGACGAATGCGAAGAGCGAAAGTGGAGTTACAGAACTACGAGCGAACTGCAAGTTTTGTATAATTCCCTTTCCTTTGTTGCTGCTCTTTCACTCTCGGTTTTGTTCTGCTTTCTTGTTCCCTCTCTTGCACACTCCTAATGTTCATACGGATGACTGTGAAAATGGGAGAAAAGAGAAACATCGTCTCAGTTCACAGTCCGGGGTAGATCTCGACTTGTGGAGCGAACTAGCGGAGAAGTAATGGTGGTGGGTAGGGCAAATTAAGGAAATTAATTAGACCAAACTCAACAAAACTTGGTTGGGTGGTTGACTTGAGCCCATCCACAAACGGACTGAACACAAAATTCACTATTGAATTTTTACTCTGTTATTATATATACGCTCTTCAAACTGAATAGTACAGCATCATATGGCTAAACGACCATGACAAGAAATGTACTTCAGAACTATTATATAAGGCAAGTGAATTGTAATTTTTTCTCTCTGTCAATTTCCCACTGGGTCCACAAAAGTCCTGCAGTACTTAGCTGCTCTGTGTGATTGTGTATAGGGGAGAGAAATGTGAGGAGGAAAGAAAGACGTTATAATTTGTGGTTTGTAGTGTAGCAGTGTTTTGAACTTGTGTGTTCATGCCAATCCACCTCTCCTAGGAGCACATTTCATTTCACGACGATTGCGATTCCTTTCTTTCCATTGAACTTTCACAATTTACATGCTATCTAGGTCGGCCAAAAATGGCAAACGTGAAAGTCTGATATGTGTGATGTGATACGAATGAGTTCTGTTTACTGTATGAGTGCTCAATGGTGGCTCTCCAAACCGATTTGTATGCATGTTTGGTACATTGCTTTTCATTCACTGAAATTCTTGTCAGGGAAAGTGAAAGAAAAGAAAACAGAAAAGAGGCGGCTTGAAACTGTTTGTGTGCTCTTGTCGAGAAACGTTTGCATCTGAGGTACCAGACACAATTTCCCTCGCTGCTTTCAATTGTTTTCTCAAACATCAGAAACACAAAAGAAGTAGGATGAGATGAGAATTGCGATTGCGGTATTGTCCTTTTTGTTTCGCTGTCAATGAAAAATAAATACGAATTCTTTTACCACTTTTCTCGCAGTCTGCTTAACTGTTATTTGACTGAAGACTGAGATAAAATTTAACTTAATCTAGCATGGTAGTTGAATTACAAATTGAAAGAGAGAAAGTAACATAAAGTTGGATCAAGATGTAGATAAAGCATGCAAGGGATGTATAATTTAAAAAAGTACGTGACATTTTCAAGCCTTTGCTTGGGAAGCTTCTTTAGTAGAAGCAATGAAATATTTCACTCCATTGTCTGTTGGACAACCAAATTGAAACGCTATAGAACCAAATGCTTCAGGTATCACTTTTAAGTTAAATGTAGCGTTTGAATGACGGTATCCTTAAGCGCAATGGTCGAGTCCACAGTCTTTATTTGTGGGCTAGGTTTAATGAATTTGAAATGATGATCGACAGTCAGAAAGCTTACAGAAAAGGGGCATTTCAAGCATCATAATTTCAAATGAATTTAACTGAATCAGCCAAAGACATCAATGACGTGCTTAAATTCATTTTATTTAAATTTTACACAGTATATTACGGCAATATATAGCGTTTCTCCATTGCCGCTCGACTTACCAAAGGCGAAATTGTCTGTTCAACTGCTAAAAAAGTTCAAAACTACAACAACAAAACACGGTATTTTATAAGTCTAGCAAAAGACTTTAGCTCGGTCGACTTGAAGTCTATCTAATACCTTACTGCGTAAAATATATCACGATCATGTTGCAATTTGCAAAGGGTCGGAGCGTGTCGGAGGAGAGAGACTGCTGTATTAGAGTAAGCTCTGAATTAATCCTCTTCTGACGGAATGAATAATGCTTGGTTTAACATGGAACAAGCTGCGAAAGCTATTTTTGAAATACTAAGCAGGATCTACCTTCTAATGGAGGATATGTATCACCGGGAAAATAATGAGGAATAGATTGCATCGTACACATGAAATCCGCGCTCGTTATTCATCTGCTTCGACATTTTGCAACTTTATTTTTCTTGTACAACTGATTACGTATAGAATATCATTGCGCAATAATATTTCAATCATTAACGTAAATTTGTCATTAAATTGCAGGTTCTGGAACTATTTCAAGAGAGGAGCTACGAGCATTCTATACAATGTTCCTGGGAATTGATTTCCGAGTTGTAAATGAAAGTTTGGAATCTATCTACAAAGCAATGACTGATGTACGTGAATTTGAATCAACTTCACAATTATTCTTAATTAAGTCTAAGTGCACTCAATATTACGTTTGAAAATACTCCTGAATAAAGAGATTTTTTAAATTAAGCCTTCACGATACTAAAACCACTGACATACATTTTATGTTGCAGGGTGGGCGTCACAAGATCACCTATGACCTTTTCAAATTGTGCTTTGCCAATTTCCTCTTGGGAAAGTATCCGAACGGACCTGGTCAGTACTTGTTTGGGATTTGCTCACCACAAACCCTCGAGTGTTCATTCCCTATTGACTACAGTGCCCTGAACACGCATCCCGACGATTTGGAGCCTTACGACCCGGAAAAGGATAAGAGTCAGAGTAATCGAAGATCTGTCATTGTCTAACCTTTAGTTATCATTTATCACACAAACACAATAGACATACACATACAAACACTCACATCCATACGAAACTCACACAGTAATTTATTTAAAAATCATGTCCCAACCACATTTTATACAAACATTTCCTTTTATTTTTGAGAAAACAATGATTGTGATTTAAGATTACGAAATAATTTATTTTACTAGTAAAATATAAATCAATTTTCGTCCTAATTATTGTACCACAGAAGCGATGATCAGAACATCGCCATCGATGCAGTCCTCACGATCTTCTTGATGATGATCTCTCTCAGTGAGACAGACACACAAAATTTCACACGCTTTTCTCTTTGAGCTGATTCTGATGATGACGATGAGGTCTCTCTCAACAGCATCAACTTACTGCTACTACTCTGCTTTCACGCACATTTCCATTCAACGTTCATCGCAAGTTCTAGTAGCAAAGCAAAATGTAATCTTTTCATCGTCATCTGCTTCGCTCTCTGACTTTGTCTCTTTCACAGTATTAAACACAGCTTTTGTTGCTTTTCTTCGCTTCTGCCTCTCTACCAAACTACTACCATCCTGAAACAATAATTAGAAATTTATTGACATTCCGCTTGTCGTGGCAATAATTTTCATTGAATCTCCCCTTCACCACGTTCGTACGTTTAGCTTTTATTACATCTCTGTGTCTTCTTTAAAACACGCTTTCTCCTGACTTTGTTCTGGAACAACCTACGAGCATAAAATTGTCACGCACGGCGTTCGAACCAAAACGATATTTAATTATGATCTCCATAGGTAGAAATGGCGAAGGTGTAGGTGAAGTGAAATACTACATGGTGCCCCTTAACTCGATTTCGTACTACAATTTATACTTAATGTCTAGCTACTATATGTGTATTTAGTTAATACTTCTGAAGTGTCGAATTAAATACACTCAGATAAAAGTAATAAACCAAACTTTTAGGAAAGAGACACTCCAATAGATTTCCTTCACTAGAATTTCTTTCACTTCGATCTCAGATCATACAAAGGATGAATTTTCAATTCATACTTCAGAATCCTAACGAATTACTAGTTAGATATTATCAAATATTAATATCAGTAACTTCTTGAATCGCTGTAGGGTTAGTATCCAATAAGATATTACTCATTTTAACAGATTATCACTTGAATACAAATACATATAACCAGTGTTAAATTAAAACAACTTTCTACTACAGGAAAATTATTCTCCGAAAGACATCAGAATTATACGTAATATTTTAGGGGTATACAGACACATTCTTTAAGATGGCTAAACTTATACCGAATATTATTTATCTTCAAATAAATAATGTACATTATTATACTACTCTCCAATCAAACAAACCAAAGTAATTTATAGGGAAATGAAATAAATCTAGAATAAATATATTTTAAAGAAGTTAGCACATTCTAAAAATCTAGATACGAGGACGATCATCGTCCGACGATGACGCAACATAACTTTTTAATCAGAAATTCAATGTGATTATTATTACTTATCTTTGCAGTCGATGATGACACTCCCACCGCATTTGATATTGCTTCCTGAACCTAATCAACCTGAGCGGCGAGTTGCCACCTTTTTATAGAATGTCCGTGTGTCGCACTGATAATACTTCACTGTACTCTGCACACAACACACATGAAGCATAAGATAGATTTTGAAGTGCATTCTCTAGATTAGAGGCCATGTTTTAGAGGAGTAGCGTTAGCGTCTAGCCAGTGATAGTGATATGATAATTAAAGCACAAAATATAGTCGTTAGTCATTGTGTAAACTGTTTATCTAGCGGGTAGGTATGCACATATTACACAAAGATGAACATGAGAATGACGTCGTCACACAGGCAAAAGCAGTATTTTAGCAATTACTCTTATCTAAATAATAAATGTTTGTTTACCTAGTAGAAAATTAATTGGCTTAAGGGCTTAATAAGGCTTCTATGAGTTTCATTCCAAGTAATTTTATGTGAGCTTTTAGAGGAAAACTGTTTGATGTTTTAGTAATGGCATTGCAGTATTATTAAACACACGTCACTAACGTCTATATAATCATAAACAATAAGTACCACAATTCGTTTTGTTTAAGCGTTTGTGGGTGTATCAAGTATGAACCATGTATAATTAATTGTAAAATGATACCAAAGTTAATGAATAAAGGAATAAAAATAAACACAAACTGAAATGGGACGAATGTCGCCTAATAAGCACGACGCATTACACGTGAATGGTGATAATTGTGTGCAGAGTTTTCATTGAAATAATAACTCATTAAAATAATTCATCATCGTTATTCTTTTATTATTATGATTTCAGTTCAAACTTTATTAAATTTATTTAAGGATGGAGAACTTAAAAATGTTACTTTTTCTCACTGGACATTTAAAAACATTATTCTTTTTTAACCTAACTTATAAATATTATAAAATGGGAAAGGAAAAGAAGAACTCTTTTACTAGAAAATGAAAATTGATCAGTACAATTTGGAATCTGCCTTTTACAATGGCATTAGTAATCATGATCAAAATTGCCTGCGTTAGAAGGGATAAGGTAAACAAATATTCGATTGTTACTTTTTATACGAGAATAATACGCAGCAAATCTTTAAATTCATTCAATTCTTTCATTGTACGTACATACAAAAGTAAAAACATGGCTTTCACTATGAGGATCGACTACAAGCTGATCATGAACGTTTTAATACATTATTCTATAGTACAACTAGAATTACTCCTAAAATACAAAGATTATATCCAAATCCAATCTAACCTGTATTGTATAAATAATATTCTACAATATTCTACAACATTAGTAACATAAATAAACACATTAATTTAACTGACGCTTGGAGCAGGAACACTCAACTTAAGTGCCATAAAGATCTTGAAGAAAAGACAAAATAAATACAAGGAACAAAAGTCTGTACTACTTTAAATAGTTTTTTTTTGTATCTGGACAGGAACGTATACTCTTCTTACAGTATGTATAAAAAGGTGAAGAGAGACTGCATTACGAACTTCCATTTTCATGGATTTGACGTGAAAAAGTGAAACATGAAAAGACATAAACACTTTCTTGGTACTTGGTACGGAAACAAATTGAAAAACTCTCCTCCTGTGACTCATTACTCTGCCGGTGACTTTCCTTTGTTAAAGTTTGCGACAGAGGCATATGGCTGCCGAAAGTGATGCAATTTGTAAAAGTAAAAGAGTGAGACCCATTCCGACAAAGGTAAGAGTTTGCGTTTTGAACCATTCTTCGATGGGTCGCATACAACCCTGCAGACATACAAAAACGAAACAAATTAATATGACTATGACTAGTTTAACTATACATACCTTAAGAAATGGTCCAGTGTCATGTTTTATACATCATCTCTCTCCCAATGGATTCCAGAGTTTTGGTAAGTAAAATATTAAATACTTTTGTATACCTCGCGGTAACGATGAGGTTTGGTGTTTGCCGTTGCTGGCATTTGGCATTGCGATGCATTTTGTGGAACTGGATTCATGAAGGCAGGGGGATCACTCAAGGACTCGTTTAATGGACAACATGTCCAAGGATAGAGTAAGTCAATCCCTCCCAAATTTTGTTTCCTCCATTCGGAACGATCATAGTCTGTGTCCAATTGAACCCCACAACAGTTGAACTACGATTTCATGAAAAATTACAGTTATCCCTCTTGATGGATATTATTTCATGTTACTTTCTCAAGATAGTGATTTCCATTTTAAACTTTACCCTGTGTTGTGCAAAATCCACGGACTGTGTGAACGTCGGATCTAACCCGTATGACGAGGTAAGAGTTGTGACCAACTTGGTATTTTCTAAATCCTTCCCCATTGAGTCATAAAAGTATAAAAAGTGCACGCCGAGAGCAAGCTCGGCCATAAGAATCAAGATCACGCAAAAGATATACTGCAAAGATAGATAAAAAGAAAACAAAGTCTTAGTGCTCAGCTCAACAAGATCTCGCACAGTTTCACTTTCTCTTGACACTTCTCACACAAAGGTAATTGAATTTGACGGCAAAGGAGGGCATGAGATAGAGCTTACCCAGCCTATTGAGCACTTTCTCGCTGCGGCACAACAACCCAAGAGTGCAGTGAGAAATGTGAATCCGCCAATTCCTAACATGGCGCAACCAATCTGTGTGATAATGCCCGATCCGGGCGATACAAGAGAGAAAATATGGTCTCTGGTGGCATCACGTAATATTACGGCACCCAGTGTAAGGACACCAGCTCCACAAAGCTGAATTTTGGAGACACATGTGTAAGTGAGCACAGAAAAAAAACAAGAAAAAATCACATCACATGTCTGCATTTGAAGCTCAAGATACAATATTATATTCCATCTTCTAGGTACTTATCCAGTTACACTCGTTTCTTTTCCTTTCAAATTTACATTCTCAAGTCTGAACCTTTCTTAAGAAAATAGATAGTGTGTTTCAAAATGATTTATCATCGCATGGAAAACACTCACACCATCACAATTCATCATGAATCACAAGAGAAAAAAAATACACAAGACGTATGAAGACTTTAGATAACTTACCGCAAACACGAGATTAAAGCATATAATAATGGCAGAGGATGTGCGGCTGCCACCTCTGCTTGATTTATTTTCCACCATCATTTAACGTGCCACTCGTTGCGTCACTCAACGACTAATCCTTTTGTTGTTGAACAATATTGGGCAGATTTACTGGACGTACAAAGGAATCGATCCCAGAGTGTCTTGTAGTTGAAGCCATTTTTGATTTTAAAACAATTTCTCCAGTTATGTACACATTTGCAAAAATACACCTCTTGTTTCGTTTGAAGATGAAAGTTGAAAAATATATTTTTGGAACTTCTTCCCGAAGCGCTTTGGAAGCACTTGACTTCAATTTAGTTGTAACACAGAGAAACTCAGCACACTGCAATTTTACAATACAACTTTAAATTAGCAATTGAATCAATAATGAAACCGAAACCAAACTCAATGGGAATGTTTTTCTGAGAGAATTAAATATGTTATGGAAAAAATGAACTTTCTGTTTGTAGTAAGTAAACTCGGTGAAATTCTGCAGGCAACTAATAACTGACTTACTGACATTAGATTAATATGGGTCATGCGATACCGAACTGATGTACTTGAGCACGGTTTGTCTCCTCTGTAGTCTAACGCATTGAACTCATTTAAAACAAAGCACAACAAGTTGTATAACACCTGTACAATAGCTGCGGTTTAGTTTGGTGTTATTGTAACAGTTGAAAAATTACGTTCATTATTGTCTCTGATGCTCGTGCCCAACATTCTCAACAATAAGCACAATGTCAATCATGTTCAACCCAGGATGTGAAAAAAAATCTAACAACCTGCATAATGCAATGCAAAGCGCTTCGTCATGAAAAACCGTTGATTGTTGGACTGATGAAGAACGAAACCATTCTAATAATACTGTACTGCTGCGGAGGATGTCACATATTTTTCAATAGTAATTGTACTAAAATTGATTTCATTCTAAAGAGTACAGAGTCTTTTGTTAGCTTCAAATCAAGACGTCATCATAAAAAGTGTACCACTGTCACCATTTAGTGAGCATTGGCTTATTATAAAAACAAACGAAGCACTTGTGTCGTAACACAAGAACCCTTTTAAATCAGAGATCCGTGAGAATTTAAATAGACTCTGTGGGAAAAATGCCTAACCTGGGTTACATTCTAGTTCTACATTGCCTATACTCAACACAGTGCAACGGATGTGGGGCTTCAATTGAACTGCATAATGTAATAAATAACTAATCTTGGCAACATAAGTGTCGCCATTAATGAAATGCTTTTGTAGTGCATGCATACATTCTTTAATCAAGCCCAACATCAGTAAATGCACGTATAAATAAGTACGTATAAAAGACTTTTGCAGAAGTAGAGCTGATTGATAAAAAGCTCCTCAATCATCTACATCATTAGAGTAATCATCATTGTTGTTGGCTTTAAGCGATCATTTTTAACGACATAACTGAGACCATTACTTTCAAACAATTTGTATCGTCTACCAACGGATTTTAACTATTAACTTTTTGTTTCTCTATTGGTGTAAGAATCCGTAAATACGAAATTGTTTATTTGTTTAACAAATTCAGTTGTTTCAAACATGAAAATTTAAAATTACAAATTACCTCAAATTCTACAAGCTTTGCAAATAACAACAGAAAGTGACCTGTCACATCAGATTTGATGACTGCATTTTGTTTTAATGGTTGGTCATTGGTTGCTTAAAAATCTTTATTTTCGCTTCAATAACTTTTAGTATCATTTTAGTATTTTACAGTATTCTAGACGTGTGCCGTGTTCGGTTTATTTAATCACGTAGAACTTTTTATGCGAAAACACAATTTCCTGATAAATTTTAGCACGACAAGCAACTAGAGTCCTGCCTGTCCGTTACGTGACACGGGTTGGATTAATGTGTTCTACGTGAAAGAAAAGTATACACATAATAACAGTAGTAGCAGAGAACGACAAGAATAATTACCATATATGTAGCAGTCAGTGAGTTTTTATATAGTCAACGATTCACTCGTTCAGTTCTTCTGCCACAAACTCAAAGGGGAATAAACGACACAGTAAAAGGAGTAAACTGTAGTAAATTGGAAACCAACAATTATCCCTCATTTTCAACCTATGCACTCACACGATCATGCGGAAATGCAGAGCTCCTTTCTTATGTCATACAGCAGAAACTGACACAAGTCCCAAAGGTAGTTCTTGGGGTTGGCTTGCGAATTACGATGACAAAGACTGTGACACACGTTTACCACGTTCACAAAAACACACATTCATTTTAGAAGATAGTAATTTGTGACTTTTTTGCCGCGAGTTAAGGCACAAATAAAAACCAAATCCCACAACTTGGATGTCCAAACTAAATGAATTATTGGACATGTGGGTACCATTTCCTAACTTATGCTGTCACAATAACCACTTCTCACGGCAGGCATTGTCAGTAACTAAAACTGTGTATTATTAAAACAAAATTTATTTCACGCAACTAACCTCATTATCATTGCGAAATTAAATTTTTCTTTAAATATTTTTCATTCTTTTTGAAAACTAATATTTGTAAATAAACTTACCACGTTTAAAATTTATTCCTGTACTATCATCGCCGCTCGGATTTTATAAAGTAACAAAAAGTGAAGAAGCTGCGTTATCCTGGTGGCTGGTACACTCTCAAATTTCACTAAAAACGTATCTCAGCTCAATTCACATTCACAAACCTGCGAATAATAAAACACAAATGAGACTGCCTGAACTGGCTTAAAAATAAAAGCAGCAAAAAGTTTGATATGTTCCATTCCACGCTATTTTCGTGCATCCGTCCAAAATCTGTCAGAAAAAAGTGGCAGCCAGCCGTGTCAACCTTTAAATGTGAATTGATCTTTCACATTGGTCGGTTGGGGTGCATAACGTAACAATGAATGATGATAGGTACAAGCACTTTAAAAGTAAAGTAAAATGGGGATGGGAAATTAAATCATTTTGGTTCAGCCCTTCACTCGACTTTGCTCACTGCCTATACCAGCGAAAAACAGGGGTTGATGCTTCATCACGGTACGATAAGTTTACACATGTCGGTTAGTGATGCTGAATGATGATGCTGATGGTTATGGGTAATAACAACAATGAAGATGCGTTAATAATATGCACGCTTTACATTATTCAGTGCTTCAAATATACTGCAACAATATTGTAACGTACATACATGAGTGGGAGTTGGTAACTATAATCCGCGAGCGAAGCGTATGTAATAGACCATGGCATTATTTAATTCCAAATACAGCATAGCGTGCCAGCAATTTACTTTGTCTGTATAGTTTTCAGTGAAGTTTTAAATCTATCTTTACGTTAAGTGCAATCTAGTAAAAAGGGTTAGGCGTGCTAATATTTTATTACGTATCATTTAAGTTTCCATCTATCGTTTACATAGTTCATTTCTGCTCGTTGTTAGCTCATCATCATCACCATCATCAATAGGATTTTATTTTCGTGTATTTGTTAATACCAACTAAAAACGCTTACCTGCAAAATGTTTCCTTTGATAAATAAATGGCTATAATAAAAGTTTGGAGTGAGGAATAGTAGTTTAGAGATGAGCCTTAAGCACACTAGAATTTTTCATGCGCTTGGTTTTATCATACAATTAGCTCAGCCACATGCAACAGACATCAAACGAGTAGAAATTTTCTTTCATCTTGTTTCGGGGTTTCGCGAGTGTAAATATTGCGTGCTTTAATAAGATGATCTGTATTTTTACTACTGTGGCGATATTGCATAAGTAGAAAGTAATAAAATAACCTGGCAGACAGTTAAGTAGCAGGGAAAAACTGAAAACTACCAGCAGAGGCAAACGAAGGATAACATGACGAAATCGAAGTGTTAATAAAATAACGTGAAGTAAGTGGCGAAGCATGTGGTAAAACAGAAGGGAGGGCTATGTACGTGTAAGCTAGCTGCATAGTAAATGGGAAATGAAACAGGAGCAGTGGAGGATGATGACTTGAAGAATGGCCGACTTTACTTCCGGTCAGGATATGAGCTTGGGTGAACAGAATCCTGTTCAAGTTTGTTGCTAATAATCTTTCCTGCACATAAATACATAGAAAGGTAATGTTGCAATACTTGCCATAACATTTATGCTTAGGTATTTGAACTAGGTATTACTTTAAATAAGTATTTGGCTTAATTTTCCACACACACATGCTGTGATCACGTTAAGCATGTTGATGTTGCTTCTTTTCAGTCTGAGAATTTTAATCATGGAGATGACAAACCAGGTAGAAAGACCAGACATATCGATAATACCCACGCAGACAGACAAAGAATATTTTGAAAATCAGTTCTCCATCCTTTTCCATTGAATAGTCCTTACAACTACAAAGTTCTTTGGAAGTTCTTTCCCAAAATCC
>VYYJ01002499.1:0-21122 GCA_021029165.1 Cyphoderus albinus | reverse complement strand
AGAAGAGAATGACCACGCCGTGCCTGCCGCCTGATTTGATGTGACACTTGACATGTGCTTATTAAACCCGTTATTTCTGCATTCAATTTTGCAACAGCTAGCTCACTTTCCTGTAAGCTCCAGGAACAATTAAAATTGCACGCAGAAGTTGTGGTTAGAGGCAGAGTTGCTTGCTTAAATGACACAATGATAAGTCACCTGGTGCATAATTTAACTGAGATTTGGAGTGTCTGCCTTTAAGACAAATATTTGCCAGTTTCTCTTGTTTTTCTTTTTCCTCTCCTTTCTTTGAACTGATGTTGTAACGTCAAGTAAAATAATGCTTTTAACCTTCAAAAACAGTAAAAATGTGTTTGTGAACCGTTCAACGTGAGCGTTCACATTTCAGAGGGCCAACTAGACTACTCCTAATTTTGTATGGTTATGAGCCAGTTAGCATTCAAATGTATGCAAATTTGGTTTTCTTTGCTGTTTGCTCAAAATTAGTCAATGTTGTAATGTAATAATAAAAATATCAAGAAGGAGTCGTAATAATTCCTATATAGTGTCATAAAAAGATACATTAAAATACAAAAACGTTACATTACTTCTCCAAGTGTTTAAACTTTACTTCCACTCTGTGTCTGATGGCTTTAGTCGTGACTATAAAATAGACATAAACACGAGATGAGTACACATATGACGGGGAGAATGATGATGAAGGTGAGGTCTGAGAGTTAGTTGACTCTAGTAATTATTACTTTGCTTTTGTTGTATTTTACTGTAGCAGGTACTCTTGCTGCCTAAGTAAGTCATCCCATCTCTACCACTACACACACACGGCAAAGTACCACGCGATTTTTCTTATTTCCAGCCAGTTCAGTCGTTCTTTTGCCCATGATGACGACAAGCAAGGGGCAAGAAGGATGACAAGTCCCAAAGCGATTTTGTCTGATTTTGTGATATACTTAAAATGGATGCTCGTGCAACAAAAACATAGCGGACAAAATAAATGACAAAATGCTTACCTCGCCTGGGAAGGAGAGATCTTTGTCTCTTAGCTTGTAGTAAAACCAATTGCCTTTGCTCATATCCATAGTTTTCTGCGTACTCGACTTTACTTTAGTCCTCTATCCAAAGCTCAACAACTTCATTTCGCTTGTGTGCTTTTCCAATATGCATTTGTAATTAGTCATTTATTATTTTATTCAGTTGTCCCTTGTCTCTGTGTGTAAATCAAGTACATTAAAATACTACAAGCCAGCGAAACTTGGTCTCATTGTCATTCCCTCTAGCTTTCCATGCTGAATTTCCATCAGTATCTGATGTTTCTCTTGAACTCCTCCAAAAGGGAACATTTCGTTTGCATAAAAATGTCTCAAGGAAGACGCCATGTATTTACGCTCAATCTTTCTTCATACGTTTCATATGGCGTGTCACGATATAGTGTAGTTAGCCAAAGTTATTTCTTCATTCCGTACTGTTTAGCTTATCCTAGTACCTGCTGAGCATTACACTTACCTTCTCTCTGATAACTTGGCTTTTTAAGCTGAACAAGCTTTCTTTGATATTCCATCAAAAAATTGTATTTGCATCACCCACGCTAAAACGTGCTGAACCGTTGTCTTACGTCTTTTCTAGACTTAGGTATTGTTTTGTAATAAGATTTCACATTTTACCTTAATAGAAAACGGAGGAAGTAGATCGAAAATAACCACGAAGAGTTAACTGAGAACGGAAGTGAACCGTGAACATTAAAGTAAGAGATGAGTTACGTGATTCTAAAGAGTTGTCCAGGAATGAGCAAAGTCAAGTCATATGCCACTGCCTTACACCTTGAATACTTAGACTTTACGCAACAACAACTGCTCCAGTCTTAATACATTATGCTAAAGTTAACTTGAACTCAGATTGAAGTACAATCAGGATGCGACTGACTTAAGTATTTTCCTTTTTATGTCATCAGCTCAGCATTTGCGCCTTTTCGTAATATATATTATCCTCGTCAGACTGTCAAAAACTAATGATCATTACATCCACAGTTGGAAGTACGTAGGAGGCTAGAATAAATAAAAAAATATTTGTGAAAGACTGACACCTCTGCTCCAGAAAAAGTTAATCCAGAGAGCGACTGAGAAGTGGCACATTCATTTCATTCGAATCTTCCAAAAATATCTGGCTCCATCACTCCATCCTTTCATTACACGGAACGTTATACTTTGTAATGAAACGAAACTAACGTAACGGAATGACAGAGGCGAAACGCAATACGGGTCATCTGTCTTCTCAAATTTCGAGGAAAGGAAATAAGCAGCAATCATTTAAGTTACTGCGTAACCTAACATGCAATAACTGTATACTAAAAGAGGAAGCATGAAACGTGGACGGCGGAAATGAGCTAAAAATTAACACTATGGCTTAACTCTGGCCGGATTACGAGGTATAAAATCGTGGCGTCAACTGCAATCTTCCAAAAGTGATGCGTTATTACATAGTTGTATTCGACGAAAAAAAGATAAAATTAACAAAAGGGCGATAATCAGGGCGAAGGCTGTTTTGTTCATTTTATATCATCATTTTAGATAACTTTTTATGTGTGTTGACGGAAATGTGTATTTCCTAGTTTACTTGGTAGACAAACAGGCGGAGAGCGTTTGATAGCGTGGCGTTATTGATATTGATAGCGATATACGATGACAAACAGTCGACAAGGATGATCACCCTTTCTTGTTTGTGTCACATTGGGTGAAATTAGATGAAAAACAAATTGGTGTTCCCAACTCATTGAAATAAATGAAGTGATGCGTCTGTTTATTTTGTTTCCTTATTATTATGACTTTGTTAAATTATTATTAGTCTCAAGATGTAAGTAATGTGGTTTTGTGACTGCGATAATGACTTTTAGTTCACATACATGTAAGTAATCAAATAATTTTTCTGTGGAAAATTTCCCCATTACAATGTGTATTTTAATGTGTGCATTACGTCTTAGAACTCAATCCACATACAAAATCCTCGTCAAACTCACTGATAACAATTACGTACAGAGCACATGTTTTTGAGGTGAGTTAAAAGTGGCGGAATAATGGAATTGAGCCCACTCGGTAATTTGAATACAAATTTGGCTACCTGCTGTGAACTATCATGTTCGCCGTCTCTTACCAATGTTCAATGTGGGCATGTAGGCAGGAGCAAGTTTAACAGAAAGGAGTAAATGAAGGTGTTAAAGTGTAATCTAATCTTAATGTATCAGAAACTTGGTAGGTGCATAGGTTACGTTACGTTAATCGTTGTGAGGCACTTAATAAGATTACTAGACACCTTTTAACATGCAGGCAGGGGATATTGACGCACCGACTGGTCACGGTTGCAAATAAATGTCGCAGAAAAACCGTTCGTGAGTGAATAGTATAAAGTGGAGCTAGGCTAGGGCCCAGAATCACCAGAATTCCTTGCCGTCGGTGCAGTTAACTGAGTTCACTAACATTTACTATTATTGTCACATTGCTTTATTATTATTAGTCAAAGTATTAACATTAGTACTGTATTTGCAAAAAGTCCGTAGAGTGTGTTAGGGCGACAGAAAATGCGCAAACGTAATTTAATTGCCTACACACAAAGTAAAAGGAGCAGAAACGATAATGGCAAAGTCATTCTTGACTTGAGTTGTCCCACCGCTCTCCGTCTTTCTTTGAATCTCCCCATCCGCGTGTCCTTTTAACTGTTATTGTTTGTGTCGTACCGACCGGCGAGTCAAAATGATTACGCAAAAATTTTCTAACTTTCGCGATTTACATGTAGATAGGCAAACTAGAAGGTAAAATTGTAGGAGCAAAGTTTAGCAAACAGCAACATTAACTAAACATATTAATCAAATGTCCCAAGAACATGCGTGCGTACAAATATGATCATTTGTAAGGTGACGAGAATTACTTTATTATGGCTTTTTATCGTCCTGAGTTTGTAACTTTGGGCATGTGAGGAAGGATTTTTAAATAAAATGTCAAGCGTCTGGTTAGATAAAATTGTGGCAATGATTAATTTCACTGCAATAACTTAAGTAGAATCGTACATTGTACATAACATTACCAGATGAACGCCTTTGGTTCCTTTTTAGGGTGACCTCCGGCAGAATAATAAGGAGAGGGGTCCTTTGGACGATATTGTCTCAAAAAGAATTGGAATGAATCATTTTAAGTGCCATTGTCATGATTGGGTTTTTACTGCCTCTTTCATTACTTATTACGATTACAATTAATTCAGTTTTCTACTCGCTTAATGTAAGAAGTTGTCGACCTACGTGCGAAACCACGATTGAAAGGAAACCACCTCCCTCCCTGCCTGCCTACACCTACCTGAACACGATTCACAAGATATGATTGTCACAAAAATCTATGCTTGTCATGATGATGATAAAACGCGTATGCGTCACATTTATTTTGCTTCTGATTCCAATTTCTCCTCAGATCAAATATCCAATCCAAAAAACGTACATTATTATTAGTCATCCGTCAGCATCACACAACACTTTTACATTGCGATGTGCCACTGCTCCATTCCATTTCCATTAAAATAAGATACAGGGACAACAACGTCGGTCATCATCATCATGAACAACAACATCCCCAATTCAATTTGTATTCCTTGTGACTCTTCCATTTGCTGATGTATGCCTCGTATAATGAGCTTGCTAATTTAATTCTGCTGCATCTTATTTGCACATGCTGTAGCGTAATGTAATTTAACAATGATCGTCATCAGAATCTGAAGATGATGCTTGCTGTAATATAATAAACACGATACGGTTATTCTCGCTGCGCTCCGTTCTCCATAAGGTGTCTTCAAGCTAACGTTGAAGTCAACTTTATTTGCGTCTCTTCTGTTAGTTAATACTTCCTTAAAAGATCACAGTAAAACATGATCGAGATGATGATGATGACTTGCTCCCGAATAAATATTATCTAATAGAGAGTAGAAGCAGAGCAGAGTTCAGAAGAGTGAAGGCGACAAGCAATATTTAGAGGCATAGAGAGATGAGAAAAAGTTCACATGTACCTACAAAATGCGTAATAATTTTGCAATCATGAGTGAATTTGTTTGCCAAAGCTGGATGCATTTCTTTCCTCGAATAATTTAATATTTGTATACACAGAAAATAAATTTCTTCGAAAAAGTAGCTGCCAAGCTTTAAAACAACAAACTGTCATTATATTAATAGAAACCACAAACGGAAGAGCAAGCAGAACAACTAGCTAACCACAACAAAACGCGTAATTCACGTTCACAGCTCAATTCTCTATGAAGCACCCAAAAAGCAACAACAAGTAAAAGCAACTGGGCAGAAATATGGATTACCTACATATATTTACAACAGGCAATTTTTCTTTTTTTATCCTCCTTTTTTTTCATTCTCTCAAAAATCGCTACTAATAAAATGTGCGTTTTTATATCGCCCATAAAAAGAACACCACTTTATCCCCACTAAAAGGATATGACATAATATGGCCACGAACCATGCAACAAACCTTTATTAATAATATCAAACATCGCATTTTGTATTAAAGTCGTAAATGCACAATTTTTTATTTAAAATTTGAAAAGGAAGCACTTGTCTTTTTTTCATTTGAGTCAACAAATTCTGCTAAGTACAATGTATGCATCTGTCCAACTCTGGTTGCTTGCTCTCGGTTCTTTCTGGGTTCATTCATTTCACTCACCAAGCACATTGGCACTCATTAACTATTCATATGAAGTTTTCGGTTCTGTGTAGTTAGTCTTTTTTTCGATAAAGTTCTTCGTCCTCCACCTCCTCTCTCCGTTCTGTCTGCCTGTCCTCCGTCATCCATCCATCGTAAATATGTTGGGTACACAGAGCAGAGGAGCAGAGCTCCATACCTCACCATCAGCAGGAGCAAAGCGGACTACGCCGACTGATTGATGAACACACCAGAAGAGTAGGTAATAATGTTGTTTAACTTTTGCGAGCGAGATGTATGGCATTTTTATAGTTTAGCCTATTCGTTTAAAAACTAAACTAACTCGTTTGTTACTTTAAATGTGAATAAAGTGGTGACGATCACGATGTAGTAAAAAATGAATGAATGACGGATGCCTGGCGCTTTGTTTCACTTTTCTCCACTGCTGCTGCTGTTTCAAATTGGGCTTGTGCTTGGTGCTGTAGATGATGGACTCGGATTCTGTTGCAATTACTTTGCTCGCAACACTTCTTGTTTTGCATAAAGTGTTGACTTACACTGGTTTAAACTCGCAAATCCGAGGTTATTATTATTATCTATCACGTAATATTAAACAGTGTGCTACCACAGAGTATAGAAATGGTAAATATTCATGTAACTTACAATATAAAAGGGTGACCATAATTTTTTCCAGTTTATGCATAATAATAATAATGGTAATAATAATAACAATCATCCGTGTTGCTCTTTTTAAAAATGGATTACTCTATCTAAACTAAACCAAAGTGAAGGCACACACCAAGAGGACACAAAGAGTTCCTGTGTTATTATGATTATTTTACGGGGGTTATGGTTATACTGCAGTATAAAAATGTACGTAAAATGGGTTCAAGAAACTCTGGTCATGAGTTGAGGATGAGGACGACGACGATGATGATGACTTTTTTACTGTGCACATATCTCTCACAGTCTCGACGATGATCATGATGATGAACTCAATGTTATACAATACTTTGTTGCAGTTCTGTTGCTAAATAGACGAGAGAGAGAGAGAGAGAGAGAGAAAGAA
This sequence comes from Cyphoderus albinus, assembly GCA_021029165.1. Taxonomy (NCBI): domain Eukaryota; kingdom Metazoa; phylum Arthropoda; class Collembola; order Entomobryomorpha; family Paronellidae; genus Cyphoderus; species Cyphoderus albinus. The sequence goes on along the minus strand of VYYJ01002499.1, from coordinate 14,378 downwards.
AAATGTGATTTTTCTCTTCCTCATTTTGCCAAGCATCATCCTCCCAGTCATCATCCTCATCCTTTTTCATGCACCACACACGGTCTCTCGGCAGTGGCGGTTTCGCTGGTGGAATTGGTGCTTTATCTGACTTTGAAATTATCTTTTCCTTTTTTCTTTCTCTCACACTGCTTTTGTTGGATGGATGATGGAATGATGAGAGGATGAGGCAAACACAGACTCGCATTATGTATGCATATGTATTATGATTACTATTTCAAGTCGGAATCAAAAGGGAAAAAGGCCAGAGGCTTGCTAGCGATATAGCGAGAGAAATAAAAATCTGATATTTTTTGTGCGGAAAACAACGAAAATCACCGTCATCATCGTTTCATGACAGAAGGGATAAGAGGCGGAGGAGGAGAAGGAATGCAATGTGATGTGAGCAGTTCAAGTAAGGCAGACGTTATTCTTACTCTGCTGGGAGAGGGAGAAATAAAAAAGATTATGACAAATCATCATCATGAGAAATCCTGAAAAGGTAGAAAGAGAGGAGAAGATGATTGCGGATTATGTTTTCGAGTGCATTGCTTCACTTTTACATAATAAAAGAATAATAATAATCATAATCATAAAGTGCTTGACTGAAACTATGAACTACGTAGAAACGAAATTCTAGGTACGTAGTTCGTTCTCTGCTTGTTGGCTGTGCTCGTAAAGTCAGTCGAGTCAAACCCAGGATAAGGCCGGAAGGTGTTTTAACCACAACACATCCAAAGGAAAAGCCAGCAAAGAGTGAGTATCAACGAAACGAACGAACTGAAAAAACATCAGCAACTCTCGACATCCATCCCTCACGGTGCATTACTTGCTTGCTACTTGTGCGGAAATTGGTTGGTAATGGTAAATAAGCCCAGGTTACACGAGGATTTCATTTCATGATCATGAGGAAGAATTTTTATGAAAAAAAAGTATGTAATTTTATGTAAAATCTTTTTTTTCCTCCTTCTTCACTCCTTCAATTCGTTTCCTCAAGTCACGGCATCATAACTAAAGTTAACTACACTCATTTGTCGAGATTCGGGCTGAGGAGGGAGAAGGTGCCATAGAATCGCAATTAGGGAATGTTGAATGTTCTTCTCCGCTCAGGCACGCTCATAAGTCAACGAGGCAAAAGAATGAGGCAATCAGAGAAGTGATTCCATAAAATAAAAATGATGAAAGATACAGTTGATTTCGTCTCTCTCTCCTCTCCTTCGTCTTCTTTCTCTCTTCCTTTGTTTTGTTAAAAAATAATAATGGACTGACAATGAGTTGACTTATGACAGAGCAGCAGTTCGCTGCACCGCACCTGCTGACCTTTTCCTTTTCAAGTGGCATAATAATCATCAAAATACAATGATCATGATCACCATCATCTTATTCACAAAATAAGTGGTTGTTTTTCCGTTTTTCTGAATATTCTTTGTAATAAATAAACAGGAACTGAGTAAAAAGTTGTAAAACCACCAAAATACCTTCAAGTGAAAAATACAAGTAATGGAAGGACGTTGGAAAACGGTTTCTCTGTGCGAATATTACCGACTTTCATCAGAGTAATTCAACAATAAAAACTACCGACGCGGACTATCTTTTATTTAAACAACAAGACATGACGCAACGCAATTTCATCACAATAAAAAAGCATCTGTGAGTGGCAGAATTTCAGACGTGTATTATTGGCTTTTCTCTTCTCCGAAGAGAAAGAAAAGGACATAATTTCCTTTTCACTTTAATATGGAGTTGACTCCTGCTCCGCTCGACGTAGAAAGCAGAAAGCAAATTTTAATGTCACCGACGCAATCCACTCAAAATGATAACAAGCGACAGGCAGGCGATGTTCTCCCCTATAACTCGTGTGGAGTAAAGGGATGGATGTGGCTGGTGAAACTGAAGGGTTTGAGTGAAATTGTAGACACAAGACTGACTCAAGTCTGCAAAATTTTTGATAAAAAAGATGGCGAAGCTGTAGTGTAATGTAATGAATAAAACACGGAGGAACACAGCTTTCCCTGGAAAAGAAAGTTCATCTGATATGCAGATTGTAGATGGACTGCGACGGTTTAGGGAAAACAGGAGTCGTGTCATGATCATGAAGCTTTGGGGAGTGTAGTAAGTGCAATATTATTAACGGGAAAATGCAAGATAAAATTCATGGCAAAATTTATTATTATGAGGAGGCAGCGACATTAACGAGACACTTGGATGGACGATGGTATGAATTTAATATTGCAATGGGTGAGCCGTCTCCGCTGTTGTGCAATTTCACTTGCAATATGATTATGGCTTCCTCCTCTTATTTTGCACTGAATGACTGCAATACATAATGAGTTGTTGTTTTGTTTTGCTTATCCTAATTTATCTATTTGGAATTGTTGGAGTCGTAGCGAATTCGTTTGTACATAAATAAAGTGACAAATATCAACAATTTTTTAGAGCTATGAAAGCAAAGCAAAGGTAAGAAAGGACGCAGATAAAAAGAGACGGAAGAGCAGACAACACAAAAACTTGAACTGATTCTTAAACTGAAATTCCCCTCCATTTTTTATTCTGAAAAAAGTAGGATTACATTTTTTCTGCTTTACTTTCTTTCTTTCTCTTTATTCGCTGTCTGTCTACAAAAGTGAAGAATTTCTGGGAGTTTAGGATTTTCGTTATTTGACACTATTACTCTATTATGTTCTTATGACTTTTTTATTTGCAGTGATGTGTACGAAATAAAGTGGCAGGAGTATTGTCAAGCAGTTTCACTCAACGCTACAACGCTTGATATAAAAGAGTGCTTGAAGGATCTGTATCTGAATTCACGTTGACGCATAGCAATCTCGGAGAGCTTTTGTTATTATTATTATGTGAAACACTCGAGCGATGGTATGTTATATAAGGATGTATGTTAGGCATCATCGACATCGTGGAAATTCTATTTTACATACCTTTACCAATTTTCCTATGAGTACCGAGGTTTTTGCTTGATTTTTGTCTTCTTGCAATGCAAGTCTGATATATACCTAATGTCTATCTGGCAGGGAATAAAAACTAAAATTAGATGTTAAGCCGATCAACTAGAGAACGAGTGTGTATTAAAAAACTGTGTCTTCTTTTCTGATGCTTCTCCTTTGATGAATGAGAAATGAATAGACAGACGCGGAAATCCAAGGATGAGATTCACGCGAGACAAAATATTTAGTGAGTGAGTGAAGAAATGTGTGCGAACAAGACACTTTCTTAAACTTATTGGGAATGGAGTACGTATTTCCCATTTTCTTTTTTATCATCTCATACGCATTCATGTATGCCTACATATCACACTTGATGCTACACTTTTTACAGAAGAGATCAGTTGAGAAAGTAAAGCTCTGTTGTTATTTGCATGTCATCTTGTCTGCTCCTTCCTAGAGCACATCTATGGAGTATGGATCTATGCTTCGCTGAGATTATTTCTTTCCTTCTTTCTCCACTGCTGCTGCCTCTGTTACTGCTGCTACTCTAAGCAATGTAATTTCATCATCGATACGAATAAAATGGAGGCAGAGTAGACTACAAACTCTAACTATCTGTGATAAAATGATGTGTCTATGCAAATGTGCGGATACACGCTTTAAAAAGTGGAGTGCAATGGGAAGTTTTTTTATATTTCATCGTAAAAGACTCGAGCAATACCCACAAAACCACGTATTATACGACTTATTTCACTCCATCTTTAAGAAATTCTCGGAGAATTAATTTGTTCTGTAAAGAAGAAATCCACGTACGAAAATGACAAGATGCAGGCAAGTGCATCGAAAAGATATGTCTTTGTAGATTTGCCCTCAAATCATGTTCAATTCAACGAAAATGAAATGTATGTAAATAATATACACTAGGAAATAAGCATTATTTTACATTACATCTGCATCATGCATGAAACTTTAGGTATTTTTACTTCTTTACTATTTATTCAAAAAGAAAAAAGTCAAAGGACGGAGATAATTTTTTCGTTGAATCATAGTAAATTGTGAGCAAATGCTTTTACTGTGCACATATTTTTCCTTGTAAATGTGAAATGGAAGCGTAGTAAAGTAGGCAGATGTACGGTAAGTAACTTGACGGAGTTTTTTTGTCGTCTGCTGACTGTCATGTTGTGTGGGTTTGTTATTTCATTTTTTCATTCTTTTTCTGACGGTGATTACGATCATCATGATTCTTGGAGTAAAGTGAAGTGAACACTAAATTCACTAGAATAGTATAATGCCATAAGGCAAGTGCAATAAGTTCGATGATGATGATGAAGGCACAGCAGAGCCGATGTCATTGTTTCTTACACGATTAGTTTACTATAATATGGTATTTGAATGTATTTGGAAATTTTTAGAGGCATGTCTTTTTAAAAAATTGAATAAGCCAGCAGGAATTTTCATCGTTTCATCTTTATTCCATTGCTTCGTTTTTCGTTTCTTACTAAGACAGTCGAAACTCAAAGTCTGCGTGCATACACTTGACTTTTTCGCATCTTTCTTCCGCTTCTTCACTTCGTCCTCAGTAACAACAAATGTAAATTTTCTTCGAGTTTGAAGCCATTTTCATGTAAAGTAAAAAGGGAACTGCCAAACAAAAGCAAAGGCACAACATTTCCACGACGAATGGATAAAAGTCGACTTATTCGTTATTCCGTCAATTTTTTTCCTATTTTTTGGCAGTTGCTGCTCTTCTCTTGCTGCATGCAGTTGTAGACTATCATCAAGATCAGATCATCACAGTCATTGTCGTCCCCAGCATTGCCATATTTTGGGTACATTACTCCTATAGAACAGGAGATAACCATATTTCTTTTTTTTCTTATCTGCTCACTTTTTTATCAGCCTAGAAGAACACAAAATGTGGATCTTTATTACACAGATTCTTTTTGATCATCATCTTCTTGAACATCAAGAACATCTCGATCTCTGCATCTTGATCATGATCATTCTCATCATCATCATCGGTAGCAGCAGCATCATGGTTAGACTTCTGTGCTTCACGAGAAAAATTTATGTAACAAAAATAAAACCGCGTACAATCTGTGCCCTTTTTTCTATTCTTTTATTTTATTGTTCAATTTCAATCGAAACCAAGCCTAGCCTATCACATTTAATCATGTACCTACACAAGTAATGATATTACATTTTTATTCAAACATCTATTATAAGATCAAGAAGAATGAAGCGTCCCAATAAAAAATTGAACATTTAGAAGTATACAAAAGTTTCACCCAAAAGCGAGTTAGGGCGACAACACTGTAAGTAACAACAACGACTCATCGGGATTTGGAGACCTGCATCACCTTCATCAAATTGCTATCTCTTAGATTCAGTCAGTGACTGACTGACGCTGAAAAAGCAATAATACCACAACGAAACTATAATGACCAGCTCGATATTTTAAAAGCACGTTTTTGGTTTGTCTTTTGACTAGGCAGCTCTATATAATTATATGAAAGCACTACAACAGCATTTTGTCTGGCTGCCACAATAGATTTCCACACATTTACATAAATCATCAGAGGTTCACCAGCAGAGAGTGAACAGAACAACGAAACGAAACAGAAACCAAGAACAAGCAATGTCCATATTTTTTTACATTAAGCAAAAGGAACATTGCAAAAACACGTGAAACAGAAATGAAAAGAAAAATTTGAATGATGCTGAAGACTCCAGTGGGATCGTAGATAGGAGAAAAAGCAGGATCATCATAATCATCACCTTCTTCACAATCTAAACAAGGTATTTCAGAAGTGATGCGTATTCAATTCTGTAAGGTGAAGCCAACGTATCGTCAACGATTGCTTTTTATCACTTTTCTGTATAGCTGCCAGGCTTAACTTATTAACGAACAGTGTTATTCAGGTATTCAGTCTTTCAAGAATAAAAATCATAAAAAAATAATAACGCCAAAAGAAGAATCTGGGAAGAATCGAGAGAAAAGGGGCAAAAAAAGCATTCAATTTTTCAATTCATTTCTATTCATAAGTTTATTATTATCATATACATTTTTACATGAACAAAGAAAGACGATGGGGAGAGGAAAGGAAGGAAAAGCCACGATGATGATGATGTTGATGATGATACTGTTGAATGCGCCGTACTTTTATATTGGCGCTGGTAAAAAGTCATTCCCTGAAAATAGTACAGGTAAAAACTCAGGTATGAAATGCACCTCTTGTTTAGGTTCTCATCAATTCATTAATGCCTCCTCTCAACATAATCATCATCGTTGTCGACTGCGTCGTGATCTTGATGAAAAGTGAGGTGAATAGAACACATCAGAATATTGTTTAGCATAAAAGTGTATTGAAGTATTTTATCTTTTGCTCCTTATGTTTCGCTGACGCTATTTTTTACATAGTTTTTTTTGTTTCTTTCATAATTCATAAAATTAATAATGTCTGAAGAAGTCTGGGCTGAAAATAAAAATAAAATGGAAAATGGATTGTGGCTGCTGATTATTATGATGTTGAATGATGATGATGATGATAATGATATTTTTTTTCAGTGTCATGTCCCTAGTTTTACCCGGAGCAGCGTAGTGGTGCTGGTACTAGTGGGATATTGCTGTACTATAGAGAATGAGTAATAATGGAATTTATTATTATAGAACTCGCTTTTTGGTTGTTGTTGGTGCTGCGCTAGAGAGTGCTATTACATCTGACATTGGCGAAGAGCATTCGGCCGGTGAACTGAACAACTAAGGTAGTCGGCCGACTTGAACAATTTTTTTTATCCTCCTCATCCTCATCATCACGGTCCGCAGCAACAGCATTGGCATGCTTGCATGCCTAACTTGCATCGCATTCCCTGGCATGGACCATACTTGTAGTAGGTTTTATTATCATTTCTATACAAGTCCTATAATGTATATATCTTGGAAAAAATGATGATGACGGTGATATGCTCGTTAAGTGACTTGACTTCACTTTTTATAATAGTTTCTCTATGTGAGCGTATTGCAAAGAAAATAAAGAGAAAAAAAGAAAAGTCGCAAGAACGAGACTGAGGAGGAGGATGTAAAGAAGTGAACGTGAGTGTCTTTTGGTCTAGTCTTAAAGTAAACTTTTAAAAGTGACGATGATGATGATTAGGTTGATATAAAGGATGTAAAATATAGAATATTTATATACTTATTACTATTATCTACTTACTTTAGTTTACTTACTTGATTCGTACTTTTTAAAGGAAAAAGGACATGAACGTGCCTGTCTCTGTAAAGTACACAAGTTTTTCTTGGTGCGCGCCGTGTGTAAGTAAGTAACATTATTACACGGAGTTGCGTTTTTATGTGTATAAAAATTATATTTATATTAGTTTCTTCGAGTGTATACGAAAGCGTCGCGAAATCTAATCTCATTATGTGCGCCGTGTGTAAGTAAGTAAGTAACATTATTACACGGAGTTGCGTTTTTATGTGTATAAAAATTATATTTATATTAGTTTCTTCGAGTGTATACGAAAGCGTCGCGAAATCTAATCTCATTATGACATTATAAATGTGCGGTGGTGGCGGTAGCAGACTACTAAACTGAAACTATCACCGTCGTACGTTACGTACATTACTTACATTCACTGACTCCTCTGGCAGTAACTTATTTTAGAGCGCGTTCGCCTTTTACTGATGATGCCGGTGATTACGATGATGGGACCGAAGAAGAGTCGTGTTCATTTCCCCTTTATTTTCTTCTCCATCCCTTCTTCATAAAGAAAGGAGCGCCTTGTTCCCGATATTGAATAAGTCAGGACTGTTCGTAATTTTCCTTTCATTTCCTTGCAATTTATGTAGATAGCCAAGTCTATACCGAAGCCAACATAACCAACTACTTATAGCTTCTTCCATTTTGCTAGAAGCAGGAGCAAGGAACCAGGAACAAAAAACTTCCTTGAAAAACATAATACGTTTCTGAAAAGATCTCTGTCTGAAGCGACTAAGAAGCATTCTTTTGCAAGACGGAGGCCCCATTTCAAACAAGTCAAATTCAGTTTTTTCTCACATTATTATAGCTGAAAATGTGATCCCACGGGGAGGAGAAAAATATTTTTTGAACAAGAAAAGTTATGAAACAATTTTCTTTCCAATCCTCGAGTAAGTAATATACCCACAGATTCTTTGCCCTCACATAGCTAACATAACACAGGGACATTTTTGTGTCATTTACTTCTTGTTTTTTGTACAAATGCGGGTCATTACAAATAGGAGGTAGGTAAAATGAAAAGAGTCGGTAGGTCTCAAAAAGAAGGTGTATCAATTTCTGCGTGGTTTATCCTCTCCAGTTGTAATTTGTAATCTTGACTTTCATTTCGCTCCTTGTATAACCATGCACGATATTTCTCCGTTGTGTTGTGTGTGCATGCAAAGCAGGGAAGTCATCCCAATGCCATCTCCATGCAAAATGGATGTAATGACAGAAGCATCCAAGGAATGTTCTTGTTCCTTTTGGGTTTTCAGCTGGATTCGGAAGAGAAGTGTTGTTACAGAGAGAAAGAAAAGTAGAATGGAGAAGCGCCTTTATTTGGCTAAAAACCTCTGTTCGTCCTGGTCGGTTGTTCCGTGGTCATATTTATAATCTCTTTTTGGTACACCGATTCAGTCCTTCTTTAGATCTCGTTTCTCATTCACTTGTTTAACCATGCAAGTAACGAGGATGTGTGCAGAGGCAGGGGAGCGAGCAAGATCAACTTTTAGAGTCGAGTACGAAGACCAGACTTTCTGGACTCGGCGACGGCGGTCCCACTCACTTTCATTTGCTGACGACGTGAAAGGGAGAGCAAATATCATGACTGACGATGACAGGGAGGAATCTTTATGCAAATTTTACTTGTTCAACGACTGCACCGAAAAGACGCTTTGGCAGCGCTTACTTTTTTCACTTGTGTAATAAACACGTACCTTTAGAATCATTATCACGATTTACGTTCTGCACACAATGTAGTGTGTGTACATACTGTATAATCGATTCAGTAGGTTTTTGGGCAACAATGTGGAGAGTCAACGAATCGATGATAATCCAAAGAGTTTGCCAATAATTGAAATTTTCTATTCACAATTGGGATGATCAGCAAAGTTTTTGGATTATCATCACTGCGTTGACTCTCCATAATAATTGCAGCCTGGTTTTTCACTCTCATCATGATCATGATCACTCATCTATCCTATTCATTACATTCATCATCCTTTTAGGTTAGATGAACTATAAATGTTTTTATTGATGATCTCACATTGTTAATTTATGCCTTATACATTTTATTCATTCTTTCTCTACAGTTTCGACTTTACGACTCATGCTTGCTTTTTTCCCTCTTTCTTTCTTTGTATTTTCTTTAGTCCATTTCCCCCATTCTTGGTTCATTCTCTCCTCTCCTTCGCCAACCGTCGTCATCATTATGACGTTGAACGCGGTTTGCAAATAATAGTACTCTTGACTTGACTTGTCTTCACTTGGCAACTCTCGGAAAAAAGTCAGCAACACCTTTCCCACTTAAACGCTCAGGTATGCTACTGGCATTGTTGGTGAGCGAGGTGGACTGTTGGGTGGTTAGGTTAGATTATGTGTGCATTTCGGGAAAACTGGGTATTTTTGCCTGCATTACTAAACAACAACAAGCGCTAATGTATTCATGGTCTGGTTTATTGTGTGAGTAAGCTTTTTTTGCTCACGATGATGATGACGATGTGTTTTGCCAGTGTTATGCTGAATACTTACATTCTGTGTGTGCAGTGTGCGGAGAGAAAGGGAAAAAACCCGGTTGTTGTCATAACCTTAATAATGCAAACCTCCATTTACTTTAGCGTTGTACCTACTACAGAAAATACAGCCCGATGTTTGATAATCGTAACAAGCATGCAGATATGCAGTGGTAGTGGTGAGTAAGTTAGATATAATATGAACCTCGTATATATACGCGAAGCAAACGAGATGGAAATGGATTGAGCACGTTCAACTTTACTTTTTTCCTCTTTTTTGGTCAAGTACATTTACCTAAATACATATTACAGCATTACATTTCTTCTCTCTTTCCCTTTGTGCAATTATATAATGAACATGAACGTACACAGCCTCATATCATTCAATAGTAAATGAAAAAGAGAAAAAATGCTGGCTTGTTCAAAAGAAGGAAAAAGTGAGTGAGTGAGCGAGCGAGCGAGAAGAAGCAGAAAGCGAGTGGAGTCGACCACAAGCCAAATAAGCAAATGACTGCGTGTGGTAGTTAAGCATGGTGTTTTTTAGCAAAAGTGAACTACACCAGCCGAGAATCAGAAAAGTGGCAGCAACAGCAACAGCAGGACCACGAAAACCGTAGTGAAGCGCATTATAGCGAAAATAAGACTAAGGCATTTTGCCTTATGTACATACAAATAAAACCAGTCAGATAGATGGAAACTTACAATTTTGTACCGCCACCACCACCTAAGTTGCATGTCATGCTTTTGCTTCTGGTAACTCTGCTGATTGTATGGAACTTATCCATTCTTGTTTTGCTTTTCGTTTTCAAGAAGATAATTTTTTGCTGACTTTTTGTTCATATACTACTAAATAACATAAGATTCACAGGTCTCTTCTCCTCCGTTCCATACCGTTCCGTGTTGAGCAAATAACGTGGAAAAATATTCACATCTGTTGTTTCATTACTACTTACTAAACATGCAAAACTATACTGCACAAGGCAGAGCACAGAAATTATACCATCATCATCATCATCACCGTCGTGCACATCTGCATTGAATTGTTAGACGGACGTTATAATATGAACCGTGACTATTACTACGACTTGAGCTCACTCGGCTTTGGCTAACTAGCAAGCAGATAACACAACGAAACAAAAACGAAAGGAAGGAACTGCATAACATTTTTATGTAACGTTCTTTTCTTTCTCTCCTATTCACAAAGTCAAGTAGGCACATACCAGAATAGAGAACATTGTTGTATGATATAATATGTTGTTGTAAAGTGTGTGTTATTATTTTTTGCGTAATCATAATTTTTACAAGAGAAGCGGAGAAGAGCAAGTTATCTCGTCACTCTCACACTCATTTCACCTCAACCATGAAGTACAAGAATGAAACGAAATAAAATGAAAATTGTACTTTGTAAAGGAAGACAGTGAACATTTTACTTTACTTTACTGCAAGCGCTTCTTCTTCTTTGCTTCATCATCTCTAATCCGAGGCATTTTAGACTTAACATTTTTCTAGCACTATTTTATTATTGCTATTAGTTTTTCTGCTTTGTCTTTTTCTCTTTTCATACACGAACCAGCCAGATAATAGTTTTAGTAGTGGTACCATTATGGAACATTATTACACGACTTTAGCCATAATGACACCTTTTCTTTGTCTTCTTTTCCTCACATTTTTTTCTATTTTTGTTTGCATTCAGAATTGTGCATATCTTGTGGACTTATCAGAAAAAAGTTTCGTTTGACTTTGGCTTTGCAGATTTGAACTTGGTCTCAACTTACATTGCCATATCATCCTTTCCTTATCCTTCTTTTCATAAAAATAAAAATAATTGCTATCAAAGTTTTTTATGGCGAGGCGAGGGCGACGAGGATGACGATGACGGCGGGCGGATGCCATATCTCTACCTGTGTACATTGTTTGTAAATGATTGTGTATTTTTCTACGCAAACATGACATGGACATCTTGTAAAGATTGTTCGAGGTGAGTCAACTATATACATACATAATTAAGACCGTGCACACATATTAAGTGGATTTTTGTAAAAAAAAAACACATTCAAATAATGTTTTCGACGGTCGAGATATTTCTCTAAAGAATGGCTACACTACATGAGTTTTGTACTTTGCATGTGAATAAACGTTTGCATCGCAGCAACTATCGCGTTTGTCCTATTATTACCTTCATTTTAAGCCAATGACTTCCAGAGGATGAAAAGGATATTTTTTGTGTAAAAATGTCTTATTGTGTTAATGGCGACGCAAAAAAATCTTTAAGCGTCTCCCTCACTCGCTTATCTTGCTAATGGTCTCGCTTGCTGATAACAACCGTAAGAATTTACATGAAGTGCTCTTGGTGATGTGATGAAGATCATCATCGCCACCACCAGGGAGCCAGGATATGAAGATGATAACCACAATGATTCATCATATCTTCGATTACGTGCAACAACATAATTTAGAGGTACATAAGTTTCTGTTGCTTTTGTATATCTATTAGTTGATGATAGAGGGGAAAGAAATTCTTGAACAATTTATATTGTGTTCTTTCATCGTATTTACAAAAACATGAGCAGTGCATTGTCACCACTCTAATTATCTCACCAAGAAAAAAGAAAATGAAGAAGCCAGAGATGAAGTTTGGGTAGCCCTCTGCGATCAACTACAACACATCAGTTGACGATTATCATGATTCATGAATAATATGCTGGGAATAAGACTTTTTGCACGTTTTTTTTTGGATTGTCTGCAGACGTTTCATCTTCAGAACATGGACACAAAGAAAGGAGTAAAAAATCATTCTTAGAATAATTGGAATGGCAGTGGGGACGGGACGGTGATGATATTTCTGCTCAATTCCATGGCTAATGACCACATTTTGGATTGTAGAAGAAACCTTGAACGGTCGTTCCTTCGTGGTAATAATCAAGATGCTGCTACTACTGCGATGGTAATGATGATACAGATGGGGTTTTCGTACTTTGGACGTCCGTCGATGTAGGTAGAGCAGTTGTGAAGTTACCTGTTTTTCTTGATGATGAGTGAGTTCAGCTTTTGCTTTTGTTCTCCATGCCGTTTCCCTCTTGCTGCCTGCATGCAATCAAGATTATTGGCATATGCCTGTTCAAATGAAAAGGTACATCTGTCGTGTCCACTGCCCACTCTCACTTTTCAAGAAAGGGGAGTTCCATCACTGAAGCACCATCTACAACTTTTTTCTTCAATTTATTTTTATGAATTTCTGCATTATTATTATTATATAAATATTCATCTATACCTATACATAATTGAACTGACTCAAAGCAGGTAAGTTGCAAAGGTATATTTTGCATATTTGAAGAAAAAATATACATATCCATAACCTGGAGCATATTTGTATTTTTGGTTTGATTTGCTTTGCTCAATAATAATTGTAATCTAAAGTGGCCTTTTCTTCTGTGCTTGAACTATACTTACGATATGATAGTGATGCGGTTGTAAAAAAAGAAAATTGATGATGATGTTTCTCCAAAAATAAGTGGGTAGGTTTGGTATGCTGTTTTTGCCTTATTTTTTTCTACCCTCGTCAATCCTTTTAGGAACACTACTTTTTACTTACGTTATGTTATGTTACTCCGCTGTTTCGTTTCTCCTCTCTTCTGCTTTTGCTATCAGTCACTCAACCCAGAAACGTTTTTATCTTGAATCGTTTGCTACTTTACTTACTTACATTATGTTATTAATGCTCATATTATCATAACTTTTTCAAGTGTTATATAAGTGCATGTAAAGCGCGCTTATATGTAGAAAATGTAATGAAATAAATCTGCGAATAAACGATTTTCTTATTTGTCAGTTACATAAATTCTTGCATACATGGTCATCCAAGAACTGCTCAAGGCTCGCGGAGTAGTCATTGAGTCCAGTTCTGTGTCCATTCATGGAAGTTATTGCTCTAATCATCATCGTCTTGCTCATCATAAATAACGTTAAGTGCATACGACTCGTCAAATAAAATATCTTACTCTTCATTCATGCAACAAAAATAATTGATGGTTCGAGCAAAGTGATGTATGATTTTATTTGCTTGACTCAGAAAAAGTTCGACTTATTTAGATTGGAAGGAGTAAACGTTGACAATCAAGTTTCTGCTTGATAAGAAATTACGTAGAATTTCTGTTTTAGTGATCGCAGCAGTCTTCACTGCTGCTCCTGATTTACTTGCTGGAGAAGAAAGGAAAGGAAGTTCAACCAATTCATCTCAATCAATTTATAAAACCGTGATTGTAAATAAATGTGCCGGGACTGTTTCAGCAAAATTAATTGCTAATTAATATCTTATCCCTACAATTCACGTTGTTTCCGAGAATCGAGAAGAAAAAAAGATTAATGATAGTTGAACGGAATCTAGGAGAAAGCGCTCTTTGATAAGAAAGTGTAAAACGCTAAGGATCTTCCACTTAACTTTCACTCACTCCGTCGTTGTTTCCCCCGTTGTACGAGTATGAAAATAGAAAACTTTCTATGTGCCAAGGCAGAAAAGGGAAGATGGAACTCTCGAATAAATAGATAAAGTTTGCAAACTGGAACACAAAAACGAACATTCATACATATGAATACTGGGATTGCCTGGATGCTGATGACAATATAATCAGTATGATGACGATATGATGATGAAGAAATTAAAACTTAAGTTTGTC
>VYYJ01002498.1:0-21123 GCA_021029165.1 Cyphoderus albinus | reverse complement strand
CAAAGATTGGATTAGGATACATTTTTTGGCTTTTTTAAGAGGAAGAGTCTTTATTATGTAAATAATAAATTGAACAAGCTTTCGCCAGTTAACCACTAGCATTGTCAAGTTCGATAGCTAAATAAATTGACTTTGGAAAATTGGATTGTTTGCTGATGACGCAAGTGCGTTTTGCTTCTTTGCTAAACTCATTACTTTGATGCAGTTCATATAGCTCCATTGCGTTGTAATAAATCTAAACCTGAAGTGTATTTTAATTTATGAAGTTTGCAGTAAAGATAGGGTTCACAATCATTCATGTGGCTTATGTGTTAATTAAAGAGAGTTTTATTCCATGCTTCTTTCATGATGTTGAATGTTGAAATTATCGATACTGACAATTTCAATAAAGAAATTGCCCACCTATAAGCACTTTGCTAATTTTAAATACTCATCACTCACGACATTTTCAGCAGAATCTTAAATGAACAAAGGGAAATCTACGAGGCCAAGTCACTCTGCAAGTGTTGGTTTGTAGAATGTATCAAATACAAGAAAAGTATTAGCAGCTACAAAATCTCATTGATCATGATCATCCAAAAGCAAAATCCAGCATCCACTTGCTAAAACTACTGCAGTCACAACTCAGCTGCTAAAGTAAGTTTGAGCTTCTTGTACTTGTCTGGTGCACGTGTGTTTACAGTAAAATATTTTTTTGCTCAACTTGTTGATTTGATAATTTGACTAAACTGTTAATTTTAGTAACTTCCCCAAACTCAATTAATTTCATTTTGATAAGAGTATTTAACATTGAAAACAATAATTAAACCACACTAGATACTGGACTGATTTTTATTGTTATTTACCAGATATTCCTTGATATAATTTAATATCCGCTTCATAGAAAAAAATGAATCATTCTTTGTGATAGAGCAAGATAAGCGTTGATTGCCTACTGATTGCACTGACCTCCACGAATACGTATGAATTAATACGCATTATTATGAACACTGACATTGCGAAATGTGTAAACAAACAATATTTACCTTGTGACTCAATTGTTTGCTTGTGATTTATGCGTGCTTCTATCTTATCAATTCGATTTATATGAAGCAGACAGTGGGTGCCGCTGCTCTGGCTATTTAAAAATGATTACAGTTTTCGCCTCTTGAATTTTGCGAAATGGCGGAAGGAAAAGAAATTGAAGACAACAGCGTTTGCCGTTTCACAACATTCGGTGACCCAGGCACTAGCACATTGAATAAACTGGGTCATTCCCGTCCCCCAGTTTGGCAGAGGGCCACTAACGGATTATCGTTAGGATTAACAAAGCAGGTTGCACACTCACATCAGACTAAACTTTTGAAAGTTGAATATTTATCTTGTTCATGTTAGTGAAAAATTATAAAATGACGTTTTTTTCTTCTCCAAAACATTTTTAGGAGGAAGATGTGAATTTGCAGTTACAAAGTTTTGGAAGTGCATTAAACGCCAAGGATTCTTATCGAAGGGAGGCTACGCGTCTATTAAGAAAAGTATTTAACAATCTACAAATAAGAGGATAATTCAATTAATAAAATCTAATTTTGGCTTTTTGCAATTTTTTCTTGCAGCTTTTCAAAAAGCTTCAAAAATACTATCCAAATGTGTGCCGCATTCACTGTGGTGGCAGTTTCGGGAAAAGGTCGGATATCCTGATTCCAGATCTCGACATTTGTCTAGTGATCAATGATATAGAAACACCTCACTATGAATCGGTCCTTTACCGAAATTAAGACTATTTTGCTGCAACATCATGAGGAATTTAAGATTAAAAAAGAGTCAATCAGAGGAAACTCAAAATTCTCAATTCAGTTCGAGTTTAATGGTGGATTCGAAGCGGACCTATTACCAGCACTGAACATGTGTCCAAACGAGATCTATGAAAAACTAAAAGAAAATCCCGAATTTGCCTACAATTACAACAGCAGCTTAGTTTTGGAGCACCTTTCGTTTTTCGATAGTTTGGATGAATATTTTCTTCAGAATGTGATTCGACTCACAAAATTCTGGTTCAAGTCATTCAACTTCGGGAGACATTCTCTCAGTGGAATGTGCACCATCATGGAATTAATAGCAATAGCAGCCACTCAAACAGAGTATGAAGACTGCACGCTTAATGCGTTAAAATTTAGCACTTTGCGAGCGTTCTTTGGAGTGATGAAAATCATCGCAGGAGGTTTGGATTCCCTTAAACTCGTGTTTGAAAAAATTCCAGGAGAATCCAACAAATGGAGACGAGTTCCAGTGCAAGATTTAAATTTAAAAGAAAATGAAGTTCGTCTGGTGCCGAGAGTTATTGGTACCCAGGAAATTTGGGAGCGCAGAAGATTTATCATTTTGCCGGGAAATCCATTCTGTGATTTACTCAATGTCCACTTTCGTAACGGCAAAGATTTGCCAATAAAACTCAGAAAATTTGCTCAAGTCACCAAAACACGTCTTCAAAGTCTAGTCGACAGAACTGATCCTCGTCTCTGGTGGAGAAACGAAATTTTACCACGAATAGATTTTCTGCGATTCTTTGAACCCAGTCAACCAGGAAATTTCAGAGCTCTCTTTGAAAATGTGCCAGATTACTTTAAAATTTCTACAATCTACGCAAAGCACATGTACTCGAATACATATAATCAAGAATTCAGTCCCATAGTTGAAATCACCAAAAGAGATCAATATGCTGTGATGTCTAAAAAAGACTCCGCGGCAGTCAACGCGCTGAAGTGGCAACTGATTCGAATAATTCACTGCACCATGCAGGACATTGGTTATCGCGACTGCGACACAATGACACCCATTGAGGAGAGAATCATCAGCTTCATCAAATCCCACTTCAGCAACAGTGTCAACTCGAAATCGGTGGAGAATTCAGACATTGAAGATATGGATCTCACAATTTCAATCACCTATGATGACCGATATTGTCATGATGAGAATGAAGATCCCGTTTTGAATTGTGGCGTTGGCTGGAAAAACTGGAGTCAAATCACAACTAAAAATGTTGGAAATTCTGGGAGTGATGAAGTTATTGATGATGACGATGACGATGATGATACTGAATCATGGTCACTGCTCAGTTATAACTCAACTGAATTTGAAGAATCAACGACGGAATTTGCTGGGGAAAATGAGCCAAACCAACTTGACACCATAAGCAAGTCAATGTGTTTCAATCCGTCGGTTTATTTTATTTCAAAAGAATTCAACCGTTTGGATATAACTGAACAAATAAAAGATACCTTTGTACCTTATGGTTCACCCCACTTGGATTACTGCGGCTTAACAGAGACGGTAAATAAATAATAAAAACCTTCCTCTCTAAACACTCGTTTTGATGAAAACTTTGAATAAAAATATTAAATTGTGTGTAACTATCTTCAACAGGAAGCAGCAGTGGAACGAGAATTTAGACGGTTTGGCAATGACCTAATACTAAATCCCACCAATTCATATAATCCAAAGTGCTTAAATGGTTTGCAAAACGTAAGCTTATTTTAATATAAAACTTACTACATTTTACAGCTTTTATTTTGAATTAAAACGGTTAATAATGATTTCAATATTTTTTTTTAATCAAAGATTTTCACACAGTTGGAGGAATCATGTCCGGGTAAATTCTGCTGCATCCTTTGTGATGGGCTTTTTTCAAAATATACCCAAGTGTTACTGGCAAATATCGAGGCCTATCTCGTCATCCGTGATCATGATACCTCGGAAAACCAAACAATGCTGGAGGAAATTAAAAACATTTTGTTGGGGCATTCTGAGAAATTGCAAATTAAATCCGTGCGAAAAAACGCAAATATTTCTTTACAAGTAAAATTTTCTGAAGAATTCGAAGTAACATTCATTAAATTCGGCGGATCTGAATTCAGCAGACATATACAATACGTTGGGAAAAAATCCCGAAATGGCGTACCACTACAACAGTAGTTTGATTCAGGAATATCAATCGTTTCTGCTTTCTATGCAAGAAACTCCGGAGGAGAAATTAATATTTTTTCTACTGGTACGCCTGCTGAAGTTCTGGTGGAAATCGCTGAATTTTGGTCGAAAATTACCAATCACACTTTGGCCGATTCTGGAACTCATCTGCGTTGCTGCTGCTCAACAAGAGTTAAAAGAAAACTGTGAAGATATGGGCTTAACATTTTCCGTCCTACGAGCATTTAGAAACGTCCTTCAAATGGTGCTAAATTTGGACACACTGAAGCTGGTGTTTGAAAGAGATTCAAAAAGAAAAGAAAAATGGAAACGCGTTGAGGATTTGTCAGTAACCAAAAATTTTGTCCCAAGCGTTATTGGAACTAGGGAAATTTTAAAGCGTGAGAGATTTGTGATTGTCCCAGGGAATCCTTTTTATGATTTGTCGTATCCAATTTTCCAACACGGGAATTCCATCTGGCGAAAAATACAAAAATTTGCTAAAGTAACAGAAGATCGCCTTCAAACATTGCTCCTAGGACAAAAAGCCAGCGAAATTGGCGGATTGTGGGTGCTGGGAAAATGTGGACGAGTTGAATTTAGCAAGCTTTTTCAAGCTCAATTTGAAGACTTTGCAGCTTCATTTGAAAATGTGCCTGATGACATCACAGTCGAGACTACTTTAAGCGATACGATTTACCTTCAACATGATTTCAGTCGCATTATAAAAGTCAGAACAAGAGACAATCGCATTCTAGGCAAGAATGACTTGGCTGCTGTGAACGAGCTCAAATTGCAAATCATTGCTATCATTCAAGCTATGCTGAGTGATACTGGATATGAAACTGACTGCAGCTGTCATGACAGGATAGATTGGAAAGTGGGGGAATTTATTAGGTCAAATCTAATAGCAAAACGTAGTAAATCTCAAAACTCAAAGGCTATTGATGAAATGGACCTCATCATTTCGATTGCGTACAATGACCGACTTTTCGAAGATGAGATACCCGTCCTGAAGTGTGGCCTGTGTTGGAAAAAGTGGAGTCAAATCACAAAAACAAAATAAAGCTGTGATATAAAATATGTTGAAATAAAATACTAAAAATGAAATTACAAATTATCTATAAAAAATACGCTCATGTGACTTACCAGTTAATTGTTTTTGCATCACCTATTTGCTTTAAATTTTACTTTTTACTCACAATTTGAGTTTGAACATCAGAGAATTTCAGATTCATGTAACAGTCTCTGTCAGAATAGTTGTACTGTGTTTATTTTCATCCTAAACTTTTTATGAAATTCAGTTCCGTGACTGTTGCAAGCAACATCTGAATTAAATGCGAGCCACACCTACTACCGACCCACAACAACATTTTCATTTACTTGTTGGTGTGACACATGTCAAATATTAGTATTAGACACTATACAAAACACCATTAAATATTAATCTTCTGCATCTCCACACGTAACATTTGTTAGAATATGTTTCTTGGGATATTCTAATTTAGACGAAGTTTCCTAATAAAATATGATTTGAAAGATGGGTGATGTGAAATAAAAGAACTCGCAGGCAGAGAGGATTTTTGTGCTTTTGCAAAGAGGATCGAATGAAGAGTGAGTATTTATTTTTCCATTTCTTCCATCCAGTTTCATGCACACATACGTCATATCATATCATGAGTCATTTTGCTGTGGTGACTAACTAACAAAGACTCGAGCGATGATCACGATGATGATGCTTCGCCGACAGAGAGGCTTGGTCAGCGTCATAATTATATGTACGCATGTACGTACGCCGACTCATTGTTCTATCTAACTGAAAATTACTTCTCGCATAATAGCTTAATATTTTGACCGGTGTGGATGTATAGCATGCTATCTCGTGACAAAAAGTAGAATAAAATCAATCCTAATTATAAATTTATCGTTAAAACTCTGAGTTGTACAATACAATAAAGTATTTTAGTTTCTTTGCAGAATTACAAAACTTGCTGAAAAAGCGTGGGTTAGATGAAATGGCGGATTTATTTGAATTGAGTGTTAGATAAAAGTGTTGCACCAAATGCTTATTAATTTTAAATACCGCAAGACGGGCCAACAAGACTCAAGACTGCACCTAATATTTGAAGCGAGTATGTGCGATTGTGTATCACTAAACTTGAAAAGTAATAATTAAATAGGTTTAGTTAGAAACTGGAAAAGCCGTAGGGTCAGTAATTAATTATTATTTATCCGCCTTTTCATTGGACGTATGTCTTATTGACGGAGAAATATTATCATCTTCGTTTGAAACACCTAAATAAACGTAAACGTAGTAATAAATATTTGACGTAAATAAATGTTACAAATTATTTAAATAATCTTGTAATAATCAGTCGTTCAGGTGATGCAAACCGGAATTTGTTGGAAATATTATCACTTAATATTTTTCTTTATCTAAAAAAAGAAATGAGGATTCGCATTTGCGTGAATAATAACATTTCAAGCTAATATTTAATTGCGTATATTTCCCATACCAACAATAAACGAATCTCAGCAATAAAATAAATACTAAATTGAATAAAAATTGTTACCATGAAAAATATCCTAAATTGTCATTGTATTAAGTTAATTTGCACAATAATAATTTAAAATATTCTTACCGTAGCCTGACAAAATAAAATAATGCGCAGATGGTTGACTTTTCCAGTGTACTTTCACTAGAGATTGATTTTAATTTTTACCATAACATGACATAAACTTGATATTATGAAGTTTATTTATTTGTAACTCAAATTATTTGGTGTGTGCTAGATGTTTCTAAACTTTGCTAAAATGTTTGTTCACATTAATTATTTCTCAGTCCACATTAAGTTAGATTTTAATATTTCAATAAACAAATTTTCAGAAAACCATTCATAAGCAGCTGCCTTATTGAATTGTAAATACGATGATGATTCTTCTTTGAAATCAGATATTCTATTAATTTTTTATTGAATTTCAATTTGAATGTAAAGTTTGCATATGTTGTCCTTCTCCGACTGAATTTGTTGGCACCGACATTAAACAAGGACACTATAAATATCAGAATCTCAATTGGAGAGGTCCGGCTTCTCTCCAAGTCTTGAATTTGTTAACAACGTCGCGCGACTGTTCATTGAACGGCAAAACAAATACAATATGAATCACGTATTAACTGTAATTCTTCTAGTGGGTTACAAGGTATGCTGATTATTTCTAAAGTATTCAGAAATTATTGAAAGATTTTCACAATTTTCCTTCTCATAGATTTGTGAAACCAGCGCTCAAAATTTTGTAATTGGAGGTGCATCTGTGTTTCACAATATTCCCGAAAGTGAAATCCAATGGATGGAAAACAAGATATTCGTCAGAATTATTCCAGGCGATCTCTGTTATCGATCCACTCTTACGTATGGTTCTGGACGTTACTGGAGATTGCAGTTGGGTTACTCTGGCGAATGTGCTCGTCATGGCCATGATAACTATTGGCTTCAGTTTAATTATGCTACACCAGAAGCAGCCGCAGCAGGAAGAGAAAATGCTGTGGTGGAACGGGAAGATTCGGTTCTTGTAATCACCTTAGGAGAACAAAACGAATCAAGGGAACCAGAAACGTCAGAGCCCGAAGAATCAAATATTCCTTCTAATAACATTGCGGATGACAAAGACAGACAAAACTGTGAATGGAATTGTGGACAGATAAGTTGCACTCAAATTGGAAACATTGACGGTGGATTTCCTTCCGGCTACAGGGTGGATTATATTTGGAGAAATAAACCTGTTATGGTGTCTGGTGGTCTGAGGAAACCACCCAGTGATTGGAATGGCGATCTTGACAGTTTGCCATTTAAAAGACCTGCAAAGGGAACGCCAGATTATAACATTCTCCTCTGTTGGGTTTTCCCAAAAGATTCTCCTCTTTACATTACACCAAATATTGTTAACCATTCAACAGCATAAAACCGTTTGTTTATTATTATATTCATAAAAAAGAATTAATAACCATTATATATATACAGTACCTTGCCACGGAAATACGTGATGAACCTACAAAATTTTAATCATGCGTAAAAACTAGTTAAATGTGCATGATTTTTCAAAAGTGATGCATCCACGGAAAGCGCAAAGTTCAGTGATGCAGCCACCAAAAAACTGGCTCGTAACCTTTGCTTGGCTTTTTTAGCGAGGACTCACAGCACGAAGTGTCCTAATATTTTCGGCGCAAGCAAATAAGTGATTTTTTTGGGTCGCCTCAATTTTATTTCCCATGTGTACGATTACTTCTCAATATTGGTTTAATATGTTTAGGGGACTGTAATAAATAATTAATTCCTTAGATAATAATGGGTCGTAGTAAGCTTATTTCAGTAAACGAGAGGAGATTTATGGTGCACCTGCATCAACGTGGAGTGAAGGTAAAGACACTCGCAGACATGACACACCGGAAGCTGACCTCGGTCAAAACTGCAGTTAATAAGTGTAATGGTAACGGGTCAGTTAACCTAAGACAAAAAATCGCTGAAATAGAGCACCGCCAGTCGTCATGAGCTGAAAATGGTATTGTCAGCCTAAGAGCGTCGGTGAGTGTCTTAGGAGAAGCCGGCACCAAGAGCGAAATACGACCCGGAAATTCATGCTTTTTGGCTCAAAGAGCAGAGAAAACACCAGGAAGTACGATTCAAGGGTCATATTGCCAATTGGAAGGCACCACTGACAACGAGAAACCAGTGGTAGACAAACTCAATGCTATAAACATGAAAATGATATTGCCGACAAGGGAGCGTCGGTGAGTGTCGTTGGAGAAGCCGGCACCAAAAGCGAAATACGACCCGGAAATTGATGCCTTTTGGCTCAAATAACAGAGAACACACCAATAAGTACGATTCAAGGGTCATATTGAAAATTGGAAGGCACGACTGACATCGAGGGACCAGAGGTGGGCAAACTCAATGCTATAAACACTACTTATTTTCAACCCAAATACTTCTCACTGCCATTGTTAACTGTAGACGGAAGGCAGACACACTTTATTGCTTCTGCAGGCTTCTCCCAATCGTTCTCAGTCACTCTGGTTCAAAACTGTCATTAATTATACTTGTTGAGCCACAAACCCGTCGCTATATATTCCACCTTCAACGCATACACCCTTTCTAGCATAGAGTTTGTCTACCTCTGGTCCCTCGATGTCAGTCGTGAATTCCAATTGGCAATATGACCCTTGAATCATACTTCCTGGTGTGTTCTCTGCTATTTAAACCAAAAAGCATCAATTTCCGGGTCGTATTTCGCTTTTGGTGCCGGCTTCTCCAACGACACTCACCGACGCTCCCTTGTCGGTAATATCATTTTCAGCTCATGACGACTGGCGGGGCTCGTATTTCAGTGAGTTTTGGTCTCAGGTTAACTGACCCATTACCGCTACACTTATTAACTGCTGTTTTGACCGAGGTCAGCTTATGGTGTGTCATGTCAACGAGTTTCTTGACCTTCACCCCACGTTGATGCAGGTGCACCATAAATGTCCTCTGGTTTACTGGAATATGCTTACTACAGCCCATAATTATTTATTTAACTAATTCTTAGAGTCCCCTAAACATATTAAACCGAAATTGAGAAGAAAGCGTGCACATGCGAATTAAAATGGAGGCGAAACAAAAAATCACTTATTTGCTTGCGCCGGAAATATTAGGACACTTTGTGCTGTGAGTACTCCCTAAAGCAGCCAAGCAAAGGTTACGAGCCAGTTTTTTGGTGGCTGCATCACTGAACTCTGCGCTTTCCGTTGATGCATCACTTTTAAATAATCATGCACATTTAAATAGTTTTTACGCATGATTAAAATTTTGCTGCTTCATCACGTATTTGCGTGGCAAGGTACTGTATGCTCAATTTACCCTCATATAAAAAATCGTCGGTCTATACTTTAATTAACAACATCCACACGTGTAAATTTTCTAGTTGCTAAAGTATTGTAAATTGGCTGATTTTATTTAAATTTACGTAGATTTATTATCCTGTAAAAGTACAACAGATTTGAAAAATTGAATTACGTGTTACTGCATTGATGCATTTAAAAAAAATACCATGACCTTGTTCGAGCCATTGATTCTACAATAAACTGATATCTTTAATATTCTCCTGCAGAATCGTATTCTTCACAGCGTCAAAGACAAACTTGATGTTATTGGTATCTGAAAACCATAAACAATTTAATTTCTTGTTACAGTGGTAGAAAAAGTAAAAATAGTTTTTTATTTTATTAATTGCTAATCTGCACCTGTGGCACAAGTGAAATGACAGTAAATAGTTTTTTCTGGATCAGGATTCAGTGCCAAATACATCTTCAGTACATACTCGCGTGCACATATTGGATCCTTTTCTGGTCCATCATATCCTGAAAAATAGTCTGCCAAGTGCGAGTTCATGATTTTCTCCTCCAGCAAATCCTTCTTGTTTAGAAAGAGCATCACGGAGGACTTACTAAATCCAGGGTAGGTTATAATAAGCTGGAACAATTTTAGGGACTCGATCATTCGATTCTACAATTTAAAAAAACACCAAATCAATTTAAATATGCCATCACAATATATTTTCATGACAATCCTCAAGAGAACTTACTTCCTCGCGGCTTTCATATAAAACTTGGTCATATTCGTTTAGAGCAGCCAAGAAGATGATCGATGTGACATAATTGTCGAAGCAATAAATCCACTTGTACCGTTCGGATCTCTGGCCACCTACATCCATCATTCTGGAGACAATTTAAAATTCAGCTATGATTTATAATATATAATTTAATGTAAATTAAGGTTCATTAGGTCATTGCTATTGCTATTTTTAGTTAGTGTGAAAAACTACCGAAAAATGGCATCATTAATATTAAAGTAGTGTTCTGTTATTCCCGTGGTTGGAAACCGAGCACGAAGAATATCTTGCTCCTTCGGGAGAAAATCCGGCGCCGCGATCCTGTCCATGTCACTCAGGAAACTACACAATATGCGATTTTGGAGGAAAATATTTAATGATTCCTGTTGTGAGTTAAATATTTTTTAATTAATTTTAAATGACACGAAATATGTTTTTAAAATAAAATTGTTACTATTTGGCGGAGTCTGTCAGTTGGTATTCCCGTCTTTTATCGTAACACCTTTGAACACCGGCGTCGTCCCATAGTGATTTGATGGCTTCAACGTGATATGGTTCCAGAGTGGAAATCTCCCATTCGTTGACAGCGTTCACTAATTTGGCGTTTTCCTGGATAGTACAAAAACTTAAATAAATTTGAAAAGCTCACCCAGCACAACTCGTTTAGATTAATGAAATATGCACGAGTGATTGATTTACAATATTTGAGGAATCCGCATATTCAATCTTGAGCATTTCCATAGCCCTGATAATTGTGTGTATAGCCATGAAAATATTTTGGTAAATGAGCTTAATAAATCCTAGTTTATCTTCGTTAGAATATCCCGAGCCTAGAATGATATTCATTTGCTTTATAAACGTAGACTTCCCGGATTCACCCGTTCCTATTTGTAGGATAAAGAGATAAAAATTCAAAACTTCAAAATGACACACTTAAAATTAGTCAGATATATATTCCAGGGAACCAGTTTAATATTATGTATTTAGTTATTATTGTATAATTTGAATCTTTCACCCAGCAGAAGGAGTTTTAATTCGTTACGATTATAACGCTCTCGCTCAATAATTCGCAGTTGTCTTTCAATTCGACGATTTATTTTTCTCTGAGCTTTCGCGTCCTCTGATAAGCAACAAGCCATGATTTTTAATAAAAATTACTCGGATAAAAGTAGTTAAAATTTTAAACTGTTTCAACTAAAAAGTCGCTTATTTTAAAATTGACAACGCCGTGATTTTATATTTTTTAACACGTCAATCTCTCCCAACACAAAATATTACAAAGGTCACCGGAATGATCTCATGATGAATAAAATACGTTGTGAGATTTGAGCTCAATTATTACTTACTATACATATCAATATACACTTCCGAATGATTATTTCATATCACAATTTTTTATTTGCTTGAACTGATTTCATGTATATAATACAGGACTACAAAATAACTTTCAACTTCAATTTTAGTTGAATGTTAGACATATATAATCCGTACCCATTATAAACAAACTTGATAACAGACAATATGAGGATATGCCGGAGATTGGATTGGAGCTGTTTGCTGGGTATCTTATCTTCATTTTATTCATCATTTACAAATGAAACTTTTTTGCAAACTTGAAAAACAGAATGGAAAGTCTACAGAGTTATCATCATATGACCATAAAATACATATACATATTTGTACATGTACCTAAATGATATAACAATTTCACATTAATAATAGTAAAATTAAATAAATTTCACTGAATTTAAGGTAATTACGAGCGTAATTGATATCCTGTTTATTTAACACCGGATAATAAATGGAATTGCTTTAACATGTATTTGATTGTTACGCTATCTTTACGGTATCGCAAAGCATTTCATCGAGAAATTTTCTAAAGTTAATGTTAAAAGTAAGACGTATTTCATTTCAGTTTTACGTACAAACAATCTCGGATTCAATGAAAGTCAAAGTTTGCTAGAAATAAGTAAACATGTTTTCCTTTGTTTGTTTACGCTATATGTAATATTTCATTACCCCTCGTCTCCTTGTCACCTTTTATATAAGATGCAATTACAACGCCAGTATATTAGGAAATTATAGGCTACAAGTTTATAAACCTATGTACATATATTGTTTCGTCCGGAGCAAGTTAAATCTCAGAATTGGAATACTGAAACTAGTAAATATGCAGATCCTGCAGTCACATCTTAGATTAGCTACATCAATAGGAAAAGGTTTCAAATTCAAAGTGATCGAGTCAAAGTAATTTTTGTGTACGCGGTACTGAACTTCATTTGCATGAAAAACTTACTAGATTATTGAGTAGGAAATTTATTACTTAACTACAATATACTATCCTAATAGACAATAACCTATTAACTACGTATGTATAAAACACCGCCTTGGTAATTCAATAATAACAGTGGAAATTTTATCCTATATCCTGCACGCCAATAGAAAGAAAAATAATAACACAAACAACAACTTTAAACTCACTTTTCGGGTCTGACGCCTTGCACAATGAAGTACGAATAGGAGAGCGAAAGCTAGATTTAAAAATTCATTACATTGAATCAATAGCAGTATGTAAGTAGCTGCTGACCATAACTAAAGTTGTTGGGTCTATTATGCTTGCTATTGCGTTGTTCTAAAATCCGCTAAAAAAGTTCTCATACTTCCATAGTTTGACAAGCCTACATTTTCTAGTTTATGCAACATTTACGTATATACATAATAACTATTTGAATCCCTTCAATTGCGCCTCAGAGTTTTGTTAAACTGAACATACATGTAAGTTGCATTATTTAAACATTTGGGTTTTGCGAGAGATCGGAATGTGAAAATTTAGTTGATGGCATATATGTAATTTTACAATTTTATCCCACATCCAACGACTAAAAATTAAATGATCCAACTAAAACAATGTCCGAGGCTTCAAGGTGCCACAGAGTAGAACGAATTAAAGAGTGGAATTTAGAAGTTAAATTTAAAATTATGCTATTGTGCCGTCAGTCGTAATACGAAACCGATGAATATTGTGTTTGCATATACAATTTTGTTTCCAAATACAAGTTTATTGGTTATATTTCGTAAATATGGGGTGAAGCTGATTGCTTATCTAATTTACCAGAAATCATCGTGTCGAATTCAGAGTTACATACATGAGAATAAAAACTTTTCATATTCTGTTAGCATATCGCTCATGTTTTGGAATGCCAAATATGAATTCTAAATTTAAAAAATGCATGGATGCATTGCCTAATATTGTCACTTTACACGATAGATGCGGTAAAGCTTAAACTGGAAATTTAAACCAATATGTTCTGGTTTTGTTGTCCTTGTAAAACATTTTTTATATTAGTTGGGTTTTGTCCCTTGATAGACCAAGTTTAGCACTGCTTTAAGTGAATTTAGAAAAATGTTGGTTATCACAGGATTAATTTCATACGTCGAGACAATTTTGTCGCATATTGATAAATGGAATTGTACGAAATTTTGTTTTCCTTACGAATTGGTGAAAAGTAATTTTGACGGAAAGAATAAAAGAAAGAAATTAGATAGAGATAATAACTGGAAAAAATCCACAATTAAGTTTGGGACAAGACCAGACTACATCTCAAAAAGTTGGGTTTGTCACTCCAGCATTTTAATAACAACGGGTTTACTGGGTTTGTACAAATTTATATTCGAAGATAACAAATTTCAGGAGAAGGCCTGTCATCTTGCCCTATTTTTACATATGCATCTCTACGCAATGCACCCTCTGGTGCATAAGCTTCAACACTGCACCTTTACTAAGCTGCTGAACGATTTGATGGAATTTGAAGCAAAATACGGAATTGGCAAAAGAATTAAAATTCAAACTCCGTACCGTGACATTCCAGAATGGAACTTGGCTACCCGCGCCATTACATATTTCAGGATGACGGTTCAGATTACTCCCATGTTTTTTGGAGTCACAGAAGTTCTCATGCCCCATTCTATATGGAGTCATGTTCCAAAATCACTCATCGAGTACTTGATGAGTCTTAATACTTCCCACAGCTTTGTCATCAAAATCTTGTTCAAAGTGGCTGCATCTCTGATACGATTTTTTATACCTTTTGTGGGATGGGGTATTTACTGCGGTTACGTGTTGATACTGGTCGTAATTGGAATTCTTGTTTTACAGCCCTGCATTTACTTCATGGTAACGTTACAAGAGAAACTAAAAATGTCGTTCAAGGAAATTTCGGAAGCAGAAGTGGATACTATTGTTGGAATGTACCGTGGATCGCAGCTTTTTTGCAAACTGTATAACTCCATCCACCAAACCGTTCTACTCCCAGTAATCATCTTTCTAACAGGAAATGCTTTGTACATGTCAGTATTTGTTCTGGTTACTCATTATGAAAATTTAAATTCAACATCAGTTTTTTTGTTTGCAAATATTGCGATTATGGCCATAGTCCTTACCGTGTTTACTTGCTACTATGCTGTAAAGATCTATACTACCAGTAAAGCTTTTGTTGAGTTTGGGATTCTGGGAATCTGGAGAAAAATGAAGAATAATAGAATAAAAAAGGTGATGAAATGCTATTCCAGGTCACTTCCCGCCTTAAAAATTTTCTTTTTTCGAAGTAACTTTTTTGATAAGGAAACCGCGTTGGTATTTCTTGACTACTGGGTCGCGGTTTTAATCAATCTTATTTTATATAAGTGAGGTTGCCAGGAGGTTAAATTTTAGTTACTTCAGCTTCGGATTTGACATCTCTTTAAGCATAATACCAAATATATTACTTGCAGGCTAACCCATTTTTGCTACATAGCTTATTTTATGCTGGTGATTTTGGACCGTATTTTTATGTATTACAATAAATACTTCTACTTGTAAACTAAATATTTATTGTTCTGCGTTTATACTTTATTTTACAAATAATGTTATAATATTTTCAATAAAACCCTGCAGGTAATAGAATAGATGGATAAACTAACGGCAAATTCAAATTCTACAACCTCGATTTTAATATAGGATGAAAAGACATCTCACTTAATTGTCTTTTCTTGTACATTTAATTTCAACACATCCCTCGGTTAGGTAGATAGAAGGGCCCATGCAGCCGTGAGACTATGCCAGTAATTTTTCCCGTGCAAAAATACCCCAGTATGCAAATTTTCATTTAATTCCGAGCGTACCACCCTGGAACGTTGTACTGTTAGTTAACTATGGCGCCACCAGAAGGTGACAAAAACCCCGAAGGGAGTTCCATGTCTCGAAACTCCATCATATCCGAAGTTCACGTGACTGTTCATTGCAGTCTGCTCCGGCCCAAGTACGAAACCCTGACGGACAATTGTGCCAAGTTCAACAGTAATTTGACTGAAATCAGAGCGAAGAATGCAGAACTCGAGAATGGCATTAATTCTAACGAGACATGCAATTACGTAGACTCCGGTGATGACCCCAGTGCCAAGTCCGGGACTTCTACTTCAAAAAAGGCTCCAGCCCCATCAGTAGTACAAAATGGACAACCCGATGAAAATGAAGTCAAGCCAGAAGTCATGAAGTCAAGTGTACTCTTTCGTTGACATCAAACTGGAAGTGGATGAAGATGAGCCCATGGAGACTTCTGTGAAGGATTTGTTGATTCTGCTCGAATTACCTCGATCCGACGCCTATGAAAACGTAGATGGAAATGTTCAGAGGAATGAGTCGACAGAATCAAATTCTTCAAACCCAACCGAAAATAACCCTGCACAGGTACGGCAATCTCTGCCTCAACAATCACAATCCAGCCCGGTAGAATCACTTCAGTATTACGTTGGACCCTTCCGGTTCCATGATCAGGTCGTCGTTGCGGAAACTCATGGTGAGGTCATGCAGTACCTCGGGTCACTCTGTTGTCAGGAAAGAAACAATTCCCCCGACTCCAATGGCACCTCACTACACTGAGGCAATGGATACGCAGACTTCTTTTCCTGATCTACCTGCTCCTGATACTTCAGCCAACCCGGTTCCTGAAACAAACGCTCCTGCTTGAAATTGTAAGATTCATTTTTATAACCGTTATTGTTTTAGTTAATTATCTTAAAATTATTAAAAAAATATGCGGCAATGAGAGACTCGTAATTTATTAGTGGAATATTTTTGAAATATTGTAACTCATGTGGAATTTTTTTTCGCTTCACAGGGGACGGTGTTCCAGAAAATGGTATGTACACTTACAATGACAAAATCATATTTAGATTTATATGAGCTTGACCGTGAACTTTCATGAAAGTGTTTAATAATATTCGCAATGGAAACTTTTTGATTTATTTATTTACAAAGGTTTAAATGGGGAACCCATGGAGGTCGAGTTACATCGGGAATGGTGAAAACAAGAAAAAGACTCGACGAAGAAATGGCAAGGGTAAAAAAGGTTGTTTATCCAATGCGAGGAATCCTCCCACGAATGGCGAAAGTTCAAATCAGTCGAATTGCTGCTGAAGAGGCTCCAGCTGGGGAAATTGGCGGCGAAGTTCGTCAGCGCCCACGGAGAACAGCGGCTATCAAAGGAGACGAGAATTTATATAAATTCTTGGGGTACTTAAATTAAAAATCATGACATGAAAAAAATTGTCATCGTTGGTATCCTTCCTCAATTCAGATTCGGATGAGTGGATGAGTCGAACGACGAGGCTGTGGAGATTGTAGATCCCAACGACTTTCAATTTAAGCCTGGCAGAAGAGGGAGGGTAGCATCTCGTGGAGGACTAAGACGAGTTCGCAACACAAAGGAAGTACCAAGGTCAATGGAAGCGATAATATGTAGATTCATCATCACCACCAAAAACTTCTCGCAGTGGAAATGGTGGGCGCAGAGGTAAAAGCATCACACAGTAATATTTCAAAGCAGAGAGTATAAATAGTATAAAAGCAAATAAAAACTGTAACACAAAACATGTTAACTAAGTTCATTTTTTAAATGTTGGTTTCAGGACGCAATGAAGCCCGGAGGCACCAATCAAAGTGGTCAACCCGAGAATATGCATGTAAATTAAATTTAACAAACACCCACCAGATCTCAATTTTCTGTTAAAAATAATTTTCTTCTTCTGTATAAAGTCTCTTCTCTCTTTCCCTTTCCTTTGTCTTTCCTGATGAATGTTAAATTAGATTAAGTACAAAGGGAACTACTTAAATTTTTGTACAAGAAAATTCTGGTTTTTTTTCTCATTATATATATTGTTATGAAAACAAACTGAGTTCTTTTTACCGGTTCATTTTACATCGACATATTTTGGGTTGCAATTTTTTACTAATTTATTTGCATTTGCATTCAACACACATGGATTCCAAGTACACAATGAAAGTACTGTAATTAATTCAATCAAAGGTTATGACTGGGCCGGTAACGGATTCAACACATAAATTTTGACTGGTGAGAGATAAAGAGGGTCAGGTGAGAGTTCGGCTTCGTTTCTGTTTGGGTGAGTTGACTGGAGTAGACGGTTACTGGTTACACATTGGTCTCAGATACGGGGATCTTTTCTGGCGACTTAGCCTTCTTGGGGACACAGTTCTCAGGCCGGAATTGGGCAGCCAAGGCGGCAGGTTCCTCAAGCTGCTGGAACACTTGATTCACAGTACCTTTCATGTGCATGTGGCTCAAAGCTGGTAATCCACCAATCATCTTGCCGTTGATGTAAATGTGGGGGAAGTTTATTTTATACTTGGCAATTTCCCTCAGTGCTCTGAAAACTCCTTCGTCTTTGAGAACATTGTAGGTCTTGAATTCAATTCTTTTGGGTAAAAACAGAACACAAGTACCAAGTTAATGTTAAATTGCCTGCGAACTTTTAAAATAACATTCATTTCAGTTTATATTATCCATTTTTTTGTTCTTACTTATGGACGCGCAGGATTTCCATAGCGCGAAGGCATTGCTGACACCAGGTAGTCTGTCTCTGGCCGTTAATCAATAGTAAAACCCTGGCCGATTTCACAATCTTCTTGGCTTGACCTCTGAACTTCCAGGCAGCAGACATCTCCACTTTAAGCGGCTTCGTCATAGTATACTTCAACCAGTGGTACTGAAAAGTTAAATGGGTATAGTAAAATCATTTATTCCTTAACTAAAAAACGTTACAATCTTTCACCTACTCGAAAGAACTTCAAGCGTTCCTCGTACGCATCCGGGCTGGGGCGAACTTGTCTCGCAATTTCTCCAGTTTGCGAAAAGTAAATGATAGTGGGCAACTCATTGAGTTCAATACTATAACGCTTCCGAGAGAGTGGTCGCAATTGTACACAGAGCTCTACGAACTGTACGTTTTTCTGCCAAATTAAAAAGTTCCATCAAGTCCAAGTCACTACTTCAAATGTTCGAAAAGGTGTTTTGCTGTACATTGTAAAAGCTACTAAATATCATGTCCCGACTTACCAACAGATCGAAGTTCAGCATAAGCATTCGGGTCCGCTCTCTGATGTCTTCAGACTGAATCTCGTTGGTGTACAGGAATGAGACTGCAGTCAAAGCGGCTTTCCTGTAGTAATTAAAAGTTGAAATTAGAAGAGTTCAATTAAAATTAACAGCTGAAAGTTTACATTTACAAATGTTGAGTTACCGGTGGATTTCCGCCAAAGTGAGCTGACCAACAACGCCATTCGGTATTTGACTCGGGTATTCAATAGAGATGGGACCTATCATTCTAACTGTAGAGTAAATAAAAGATTAATTGTTAAATGCCATTAGAGTAGTTAAACAATCTCAAATCAAATGAGACACAAAGTAAAGTTATTATACTAATTACTAGAGTTGGAGTTGCTGGGAGTGAAACTGGTCATGGCCATGTCCATTTTACACTTGAATCCGGTGGTCGGCGGTGATATCAACAGTGAACGAGTGAACTTTAGCGCTATGTCCGAACCTATTTTAAATGAATATTAAACAAAATACCATCCTAATGACAACCCTGATCCTGATACACAAAACGATAGTTTGAAGACTAGAAATAAATAAATAAATAAATAAATAAGTAATTAAAATGAAACTCACTTTAATCCACATAGTTGATAGTAGTTAGTGAATTTTACCGTTATCAAAGAGGTCAAGTGTCAAATAGTCAGCTGAGAGAGAAATCTGAAAAAAAAACAAATAAGAAAAAAAGTTAGCCCCTGAGTTAAAAATATTAAATAATTACTTACTCTGCCATTAAACCAGATTTAATTGCTTTGCTTTCTACTTTCCTTGACAACTACTGTTGCAAGGCAAAAATTAAAGTAGGCGTAATTAAAGTGGCGCAGTGGTTACATACAAATGGAAGTAAGCGGTAAAAAAATGACAAAAAATATCGGAAACATGCCTGGGTTACATAATTGGCAAGTTTTAATTGCCAATTAAGTTAATTATTGGACCAGGGGCAGGGAGGGGACTGGAGGGACGTCAGTCAACAAAACAGACGAAGACGGTGAAAAGTGAAAGAGAAATCGATGAGCCGGCACTCTGTACAAGCCACAATGCAAAATTCAAATTTTCCGCAGCCACCCGCGCTCAGTTCGGGAAAATGAATGTTCTATGACACAGCCTTGCGAATATAGATGCATATATTACAATATATAAAGTGCAAATATAAAACATTTGCGTTCCGATTTAATTACAAAACAAATCATTATCATGTATTATCATAATTATAATGATCATAATAACAAGTGCCCTGTGGATTATTCATTTAATCTTTAAATGCGCTTCTTCTGTTCAGTTACAATACTGTTCGACTGCTTGGAGGAAAACAATATTTTAGATATTTTACAGCAAATTAATAACGGTAATGTAACAATTAACACGAATATCACCAGAACCAAAAACCACACGTCGAGTTGTCGCTTGACCCACCAAGGTTGCCCGAGGCTTGGAGGTCTGAGGAAATCATTCACGTTGTCATGCCTAAGGACAAATTCCGTCCACCAAAGGGCAGTCTGTTGAGCAGACATTGGGCGATCTTTAAAAAATGCCGACAACCTTTTCATGGCATTGCGATATCTAATTATCAGGAGATAAATGCAGAGTTATTTATAATATTGCTAATTGAACTCCCCAGTTTCATGACCATCAATTTTTTGTTTATTTTTTTCCTTACCTTGGATTTCCAAGAATTTCCCTGATCGCATTTCCAAACTGTTTCCCGTTAATATCCGTGATTTCCAGCTTGATGCCAGCTCCTTTTGACTCCACAAACCCCGCATTCATGTCCTGGTCCCCAAACACCGGAAACAATACCAGGGGAACCCCAAAGTAAATTGCCTGAGTTGTGGACCCCAACCCCGCGTGTGTAATAAACCCCTTGATGTTCGGGTGGGCGAGCAAAGCGACCTGCGGCGTCCATTCAAGGAACAAGATATTTCCGGGCAAATCGTGACCCTCAATCTTCTTCGCAGCCTTCCAGATGAACTTCATTGTGGGGAACGCTTTAATCGTGTTGATAAAAGCTTCCTGTGCTTCAGAAGGAAATCGCGTGAACTCCGTGATACTCCCGAGGCTGATGTAGACAAAACCGTCCTTTCCAATGAAGTCCTGCACATTCTTTGGAATG
>VYYJ01002497.1:0-21125 GCA_021029165.1 Cyphoderus albinus | reverse complement strand
AATCTCAGAATTTAATGAAGCATATCAGAAAAGGAAAAGGCAAAAATCAATCTCTCTCGCATTTGTCGGCAGGAAGAGAATAGTTTATGAGAATGGTTTTATGTGATTGTGTAAATTGTACAGGATGAAGATTGAAAGGTGGATTTGAGTTCAATTCGTTGTGACTGAAGCAAATTACACTCGTCATCTCATTCATCCCCAGTTTCACTTTTATCAAAATGAATAGCCAACCGATTATTATTTGTTATTAGGAAAGTTATTACCAAAAGTAATTTGCCTCTTGTTTTATAGCTAAAGTGTTGATCGACTAGCATCAATGGAGCAACTCGATTCTGCTGTTTATTCATCATAACAAAAATTAACATTTTCTTTTAGAGTCATTTTCATCATCACATTTATAACATTACACTACGCCTCTCCTGCACGCATTCCTTCCATACTGTTAACTGGGATTCAATTCAATTTCTAACGGTCATCGATATCATAACAGTAATGATAATTGTTAGATCATTATCGTTCTCATTATATCACTCCAATTTTTGAAGGATAAAAAATTCATCACGCTGTTGTTTCCCTCGCACTATCCCTCACTCACAACCTCTCATCGTGTGTGATACCCCCATTTAGTCTTGTTGACTAGTTGATTTCAATGAACTAAATAGAGAATTTAATGAAGTTTACTTTTTTTTAATTTCAAGACTGTTTGTTTTATACAACCCAAATCTCATTTGATTTCTTTATACATTATTTTTTGTTGCCAAATTGCATTTTGACATTTCATGTCTCCAAAATATGAGCATTCAATTTAACACTGTGGCTTTTTATAATCGAACAAGTTATCAAGGACAAGACAGGAGAGGCTCCTTTATAAAAATGCAAAACTCAAATTCACATTCAATTTCTTTCTTTATGAGAAAATTCTTCACTGATAAATGGTCATGATCATGGGTGCGTCGGTGAGCAAATCATATTACACACGATTTTTACATGCATTCCCAAACTTTTTACCGCAACATTTTTTTTTCTCTGTTGAATGCTCTGATTTATTTTGCGTGCGCTCAGAGAGACTCAGAGATTTTGTTGTTAATTTCCCTAAATACAAAGAGGCAAAAACGAAGAATAATCATAATATCGTGAAATAAAATTTGAATAGCATTTGTAACGAATTCTCTAGTCACTCAGAGAATAAAAGCCACACTGTTGGCCAACTCACGACCACAGCAAAATGTTGCATGTGCATGACATGACACCAACATCACAACAGACAAGAACAAGGGCAAACCAGACAGCTCCATATTACATTGAATGACAATCAACCAGAGCAAACAGGCAAAGGTACGGAATGAAACGTGTACCTAGGACCTCGAATCTATAGATTTGTGCCGCCAACCAAGAGGAGAAGGAAAAGATGCGAATGCAAAAGAACTGTAGTAGTAGAGGCTTATTTAAACAGTAGGGACCAAGGGAGTCTGAGTATGCTAATAACAAGGAAATAAAACGAACTCCGGCAGTAGCAAACTTCTAATCAACTCTTTCAACTGCGAGTTCACAACATTCACATCACCACACTCTACTCAATGCTGCCATACAAAAAAGTGATGTGTGCGTAGTTCGGTCAGCCAGAGAGTGACTGAGAGTGATTCGGGGATTTTTTATTGTTATAGACGTTCGTACAACAAATCAATGAAAATCACCTTCACTGACAAAAAAAAAAGAAGTTTCTGTTAGAATACAGGCCACTGGTCAGTCATAGTACTACTGCTAAACGATTGCCTCTGAAACATTCCATTGCCATGTTTTGCACGCACAAATAATAGTAATTTCACTACTGCTCTATATTGATCAAGCTACAGCAAAATTCATTTTCATTTAATCCTTTATTTCCCTGGATGGCTACAAAATCTCTCTCCCGTTAACTCATCAAGTTTTGCACAGGGAAGAATGCACAAAACGAGAACAATCCATTTAGAATGTACAAGAGTGTAAACGACGGAAACGCGTTGAAAATGTTCATTTTCAGGTAACATTAAACTTACGTGCATGTCAGTCAAAAACACCCTGAGCGAGCCAGACAAGAAAGCACAATCAACTTTCCATGTAAAAGTACACAATTTTTCCTTGATTCATTTTAACACTTCACCACATCATACCAAGTAGTAAGTTTTTAAAGGGAATGGAAATAACTATTCTATTCACATGCTTATCCAATTTGTACTATTTCTCGTTACGTGACACTAAATTAAAATCATGGCCTTTCATTTGTTGTTCGTTTAATTACTGCTGTATTACTATAATCAACAGTGATGGTACAATGGTCAGTAGTCACTGTTCTTACAAGAAAGTTTTGGCGGAATTTTGGGAGTCCTGCTGACCAGATAATAAGAGTGCCACTCCTCGCTTCTTTTTATTGCTATTATTATTCCTGCTCTGCCTGCTGTTGTCACTTCTTTTCAACGACTCTTTTTACAAAGCTTGAAAAAGTCTTAAGTGTGTACTAAACACTAAATAGATGAACCAAGTTATCTAGTCAAACTTTTACGCAGACTTCATCGCGTGCGTTTTCTCACACTTTTTTCCCTGTCACGGCAGCAATAGCTTGTCAAAATGTACATGTTCATATTATAGCACACATGTATGTACATGTGTTCAATTTAAGGAAGCGTCACAGAATAAATGACCAACACCATTTAACAAGATGAGTTGCAAGCGTTTATTTTAGCCATTACTTGAAAAGATTGACACAGCTAAAATACTTCAACTGATTTCTCCGTAAAGCAGAGAGCTGTGACTAATTTTAAGAGGCGTGATTATGTCAGCGCTTTATTTTCACATTCCATTGATGATCGCTCTGCTACGATCCAGTGAAGTGAGTTTAACAATCTCTTCCATCTTCTTTAAACAATGTACAATTGTAAAAATTCTGGTAGAACAAATCTCTTCTTTCGTTCTCATCACTGTAATCAACTAAAACTAACAAGCCAATTTAGCTGTTCTACTTTTGTGAAATATTTTGTCTTATTATAGCCAATTAGTGACTAATTTCGTAGTTTTACAACTGTATGTTGAGATGTTATTTAGTGAGTTGACTGGAACATTACCTAAATTCTTGACGTAATAAAAATATATATTATGTCTTTGCCTCCATAAAATGAAAACATTTCCCCGTGTACACAATAATATTCCTAGTTAATGCTGGCCAATCTACTAAGAAACGTCAAGCAACCCTTAAACCTAAACTACAATGAAATTTCAACTACTTAAGTTAGTAGAGCATAGCAAGATAAGTGTTACAATGATTCATTGTCAAGATAAAGGACAGGAGACGAAACCGAAAACGCATCGTAAATAAATTAAAGAAGCTCATGCCTCATTTATCTCATTTTCCCTGTGACAAACACAAAAATTGTACACAACATGAGAGCCTGATTCGTACGTAAAACAATGTAACATGAGAAAAGCTTCGTTCATCATACAAATGTGTACCTAAGAAGGAAAACTCTTGCACAGTAAACTCATCAAAGTGTTGTAGGAACACCCTAGCCACTTATCAGTTCCATTTCATTAGAAAAACAGTCCAGAGAAATGATCAGTTATGTCTGGTGTTCAGGCTTGTGTGCTAAAAAGCTAAAGAAAGTATAACAGTCGTTTTTCTACAGCCACTTTTCAAGATGTTGATGGTAACACAGTCAACGATAATATTGTCACTTACGGAAATTAAGGTCGCGAAAGATGCATAACATTTAGTGATAGAGGAAATGCGTGTGGCTAAAGTACCCTATAAATAAATTCGAGAGAAACTAGAGTTTCTCTCTTTATATGGTTCCTTGTGGTTCCATATGTCTTCCGAGTCCGTGACATCACGGCTAATCCCACTTGGCACTTGCATATTGTTTCATCTTCTCCAACCATCAGCTCTACATAGTTAGATGAAGCTAGTTTCCGCTACTGAAGTGAACTGAAGGTATCTAATAATTCAATTTTATCTCCATCACATTTTGTCGACCACTAATAAACCATAAAACTTTACATTATCTTTCATAATAATAACTTTCTCTCTATAGTAAAATAGCTGAAAGTGAGGAGAGAGTGACTGAAGGCTTGCTTAGTATAAAAGGTAAAAAGATGTTATTATGTGACAGGAGAAGAAACCTTTTCTTGCATGATGTGACAGATCCATCTGGTAACATATTGTACACGACCATGACAGCAAATTAGACTACCACTCACTCTTAGGATGACATTAACAATTTTCTCGGTCTCCGACTACTTTACCATACACCACTCTCACACACGCCTACAAAATATCCTTTTGTTGTCTTCCACCTCGCTGTTTCTTTCTTCCCCATTACTGTCCTGACAAAAATCGATGTATGCAAAGAAAATGTGATCTAGGTAAAAAATGTTTGGTTTAGTGAATTTTCTCAATTCAGATTTTCAAACGTGAAAGCTTCTCATACCGCGCCGCACCGTTCAGGAAGTTTTTATACAATCTGCTTGTTTGACGGCGCGGGACTGCTTTCAGAGTAATGAATTGAAGTTGGTGGATTGTTTCTTTCTGCCGTTTCCGCAACACTTTTGCCTCCATATTTGGAACTTTTCAAGTGATCGTGTATATTGTATATGTAATAAATAATATGCAGTTCAATACCACACGTCACCCTCAGACAGTTATTACTGGTCGACAAACGCTCGTGAAACTTTAAGAATGGCCTAAGTAGTCAAAAGTAACTTGATGTAATGCAAACAAAAGGAAAATGCTGTGAAGAAATGCTCTCGATAGAACAGCTGTCAGAATTCAAATCTAATCCACTCTTAGAGAAGAAGCTACATAACACAAATACTTCTGCGGTAAAAGTAGAGCATGTGTTGCCTGTCAGGATCAACATCAATCAATCAACTTAATGTAGTCCATAAACGGTATCGCCATTCATTTCCAACCACTTCATTTCACTCTCTGGTAATAGGAGCTCGTGCTCGACCAAGATGTGGCTAATAAGTGAAGAGAAGGAAAATAAGGAAGCTGAGATTCTGTTACTCGGACTAAGTGAGGTACAAAAAAAGATGATTATAATACACCGCCTGGTCTTTCTCAATGGGATTAGTTAATGCATACTGCTTATTAGAATCTTTGTGCATTTACATTTTTACTTCAAGTTTCCGCTGGCATAAAAGCCGCTCACCGACAAACTAAACTTGAACGAGCGAATCGCAACAAAAATCATCCGAGAATCGTCAAGAATGAAAAGTTACTGCTTTCATCAGCAACAGCGAATTATTCTCCTGTGTGTGCTACTTGTTTGCACGTATTACTTGTCCTGAAAGCAAAACAATTTTGTAAGTACCAAACTCATTCACGTTGTGGAAAAGTAGCGCTTACACAATATGAATAAACGTACTTCAACTCGGTATGTAAAATGCAAGCAAATACGTCCAGTGGAAAAGCATTTTCAAGGAAATGCGAACACTTGAAATTCTAAACGCATTCACCATCAGTAATAAAATTGCTCTTTGCCAGACAAGTCAAAACATTGAAAGAACACAAATAGAAAAAGACCGAAATTGAAGTATCCCGTACAAAATGTAGCGAAAAAATATCATCAAAAAATGTATTTGTAAATGTCAATGGTAATCGTCGTAAAATGCCGAGTTGAAGATGCTGCATGTGTTTTCCTAAACTCGTAAAACGTTCCGCAAAAAACGATGCATCTCCGGTTTTCAGCACGACGGAAGAAATTCATTTATTTTGCATACAACTTGCCTGCTCTCGCACGTACCACAGTTATCATAATCATCATCGTTGTCGAACATATCACGACGATACGACCTTTTTCCCTTCGACACGGTCACAGACTTGAATTCTCGAACGACAGCTTTTATATTAAGTGACAAAATACACGAGGGATGAACCCTTCTACAGTTTCATTTAAAGTACAAATAAAAAATAATAATTTTTTCAAGACGCAAACAAACAAACTCCATAAAAATTCTATTTGCTCATAAAAAGTGTGCTGGGTTGGTTTTAGTGTTTTCAACAAAATATGGCGTCATCATCTTAACCAACACACCGAAAGGTACCAATATAAAAAACAGAGTTGCAAATCATGAACAGAAAAAAGTCGAAGATTAATTTTTGACAGTCTGAAAAGAAACACTCCACAAAATACCCCAGCCTATTTTATTTGTAGTGTAGTGTCTTTTATTTACTGTAAGTAGAGTGTGCAGCATCGCTCAAGGGTATCGAGTCGAGCAGGAATGATCATCAGCAGCAGCAGCATAAACTCACATCTGTATTAAAGTGCCTTCATTCCTTTCCTCCTGGAGTATTCACTCGATATTAAAGCCTCTTTTGCATCTTTGGAACTTTTATTTACGATTACGGCTAATAACTTACTTGACTTCCTTCAACTTACATTACTGACTGACTTCAATTACCTAAGAAAAACTACTTACATCTTTTACATCAAGGTTTGCTCCTAACCTCATTCGCCCATAGGAATCATCCATACAATTTTTATTTGCAGAAAACGAGTCAATCGCAGAAAATAATAAAACCAAATAAATAAAACGTGGAATATAAAACGCAAGCAAGTCAAGTGTTCTGTTTTCCGTAGACTTTTTTTAGAATGACTTGTATAAAGCAGTAAAAATGTAAGGTAAAACGAAATGGACAACATCATACGCTATGACATAAATAATGAAAATTTCATAACATTCAATGAAAAGTAGTGCATCAGGTATCGGTATTTGTTGGGTATATTTACTAGACGTATTTTTAAGATTTTATTTTAAAACATCATATACAAATATGACAGAAGATTTGATATGCGTTAAATTAATTCGCAAAATCATTTATTAACCATACTAAAAAGCAACATTCTTTAATTAATATGTCGACTGAAATTAATATTTATGAAACCTAAAACATGCAATGTGCATTATTATTGATAGGTTTTAGAGAGGCGTTTTTCTGGTAGCCTATTTTTCTTTTACTTTATTAATATACTGCCACCAAGTGTTACCATTACCCAACTGCTATAGAAATATGGCGTGTACGATATAAAAGTCATGTCTTGCTATTAAGATGACTATTAGCAGTTAATGAAGTCAATCGCTGTGGAGTAGATTTCGACGATGAGTATGTTAAAAATTACTGGCACACACAAAGATGAAATAAGACAACAACAAATATTGAAGAGATTAGTTGCACGGTTAACTTTAGATTCAATTATCATTTTTCTATTGTAGTTGTGTTCTTCAGCTCCATGCTATCGTCTTATTAGCATTTTATCATAAATTTATAAACATATAATTTACTTTCTTGTACCTTACCTACTTATTATTATTGCATGAGGCTATCCCAGATGCATGTAATCAACTATAAAGCAGACCCAGCAGAAGCAATGTACCTAATTGCTCGTTGTGTGATGCTTTGAACGGGTAGCCTTGTTTTTAACTAACGTAATATATTTTGCAGCAGAAGCAGTCTATTACTTCAGTAAATTACACGTAAACGTAATTTAATGAACAAAAGGCCTGTGAAAGAACTGCAGCGGCACGGATGCTCAGAACAACACTGAGTTATTAAAATAAACGTAGCAACTAACTGCGGACTCTTGCATCCGTCAGTTTTTTAAACTACTACGAAAAATAAATGCTTCAGCTGAAATGAGTAAAGGAAAGACTTCATCTTCAATGCTATGCTGTATTTCTGTTAAAGTTACAATAATTAATTGTCAGAAATTTCGCGATTGGTATAACAATGTACGGCATATACATATGACACTTTAGCATAACATCGAAGGCTCTTTTCTCAGCCAACGCAACCCAAACTAATTTCCCCTTGCTTTTTTTGTAGAAAAACAACGAATCTCTTGGTTTTGAACATGGCAAATGGCAATTTCTTGATAA
The DNA here is from genome assembly GCA_021029165.1 of Cyphoderus albinus. Lineage (NCBI taxonomy): Eukaryota > Metazoa > Arthropoda > Collembola > Entomobryomorpha > Paronellidae > Cyphoderus > Cyphoderus albinus. Next base: position 13,217 of record VYYJ01002497.1, on the reverse strand, counting down.
CAAGAAAGGATGAACAATGAGCCAGCAAGCAAACGAGAAACGGAAGCAAGCGTGTTGACTGTCAATTTTGTTTCGCCTTCTTGTAAACTGCGTAATAATAATAAAAATAGCCAAAAATGAAAATTGCTCGCTTGAATAGATATTTTCGATGGTTCTGTTATTTAGCCATATATTTAAGCGGACAACGCGTCGATTTTCTCTGCACTCGTACTTGTTTTTAGAATCAAGCAAATACGCTTTTGAACGGTGCTTCAGATAACATAACTAAAGTGAATAATGGGTCGATAGGTTATGTACCTATGTATGGTTAGTCATCCAGAAAAACGTGCAAAAACTTACATCATTGTATTTAATGCAGAGGAAAGTTTTCTGTGGGTGGGAGAGGAAAGAAAGAGCAATAGTAGTTCGGAGCTATTTTTCTTACATTTACATGAAGTGCTCTTGTCTGCCAGAGTAAATTACATTTTGTAGGAGTGTGCCACAATGATTGCAAGCCAGTTATTACATAGCGTTGCATGCATCGGGGAATGAAATGAACGTATCAGTAAATGTTACAGAATTCTCTTTCTCCAGTCTCCATAATTTCCGTGAAGGATGTACACAATCCTCCTCTCTATGTAGCTCTACTCAGTTAAGGTATTAAATGGAATCTCTGGTCTTTCTGCTTCCACCACAAGATGAACTGATTGACTAAGCAGAGAAAAGCACTAAGAACATCCCAACTTTCTAATCAGGTCTACATGGGAATAAGAAATGACATAAAATTTGTATTGTGTGGGATTCCTATAGATGATTTCTCAAGAAAAGGCAACAGGAGTTTTTTTACAAGTTCAGTGCTATTTTGTGCTGTTGCCGTTATTCTGGTGGCACTTTACACAAGATATCAATTTATGTAATATATATACATACTTGAATGCTATTGGCAGCGAGTAGTTTGTAGTATATATTTTACTTGCCATAGTTAGTTGAGAGAATTTGAATTTGTTGAAGGAACTAAAGAAAGGATAAAAAGACAAGGTTTTGCCTTTTGCAGCTGATGCTTGAAATCCTTGGTGTTTTTTCTTTAAGGAGGTGGCGAGGACCAAAGACCATGGCGTTTTTTTAGGGATGAAAAGAAAGGAGCTGAGATACTCTGTGAGAAAATCGGCAAGCATGTACGCTTTTAGGTCACTTCTGACTAGTAACGTGCGTGGCATAATTCGTGTATATTTTTTGTAATACAGAAAGGCGGCTCAACGACTAGGCTGATGGAAAATGCCAAAATAAGAAGACTGAGTGTGAGTGAGGCACTGAACCAGCAGACAGTGAGTAAGCAAGAGCCGTGTGGTAACGCTGAAGCAATGGTAAATATAAAATACCCGGTTTTAACTGAATGAGTGTGCGTTACACAAAATAGGAAGGAAGGAACCTTCCACATCAGATTAAAGATCCGTCTCTCTTCTAATATTATGTTGATGTTTCTCTTCTCTCTAACGTGAGTCTGCTGCTGCAAGAGTTTAACTAGACGTACTTTAATGCTGAGAAAAATGAGGGATCGATAATTCCTCCATAGAAAGTATTATGATATATTCTTTGTTCCGTAATAAGTAATGGGACTACGTACGCGTTTAAATAGCAAGAAAAGACTCAGTGCCCTGCCTTAAAGAACAGTATATTATTCAGTTCTAATTATATAGTTTAGTTTTAATTAGAATTTTAATTTTCACATTTCCCCATTAATATAAAGTACTTGCGTTATTAATGACATTGGTCAGAAGTAGAGGTTTTCGATAATTCATTTTGATTGCATCTGCACCTGCAGCAGTTGACCTTTCTCTCAGGCAAAGTCCTGTCTGCAACTGTTTGCTGAATTTGGCTAGGTCTCTTAATTCATGAAGGTTATTACTTGAGTATGCAGTGTTGAAGACTAGTTCCGCGTGTGAACCACTTTACAAGTACATTCTGTCTGTCTGACTGAACGGAAGAAATATATGCAGTAAAAGTGAAAATGTATCTTATCATTTTATCCAGTTCTTTCATAAAAACCTACGGTCTCCATCCAAGTCATTCCACACAGTTTCGTCGGCGCACATTACATCGTGTCCCGAGGGGTATACATATGTTAATACATTTTCTTGTGAAATGTGAAGCTTATTTTCCTAAGTACTCACTCACGTTACTTACTGAATGCGCGCATCTTGCGTTTGGCTCTTTCAATGTTAAGTCGCGCGACGTGATGTCTTTTCTAAAAGTTATTTATAACGTATAAAATAGCAAAGTGTATATACTATTGACAATATTATAAATTTCAGCTTGGTTAAGGTGGTTCTGGTGCTACTCAATTTTTCTAAATCCATAACAAGTTCTTTCGCATTATAAACCTAGTCAGTTTTTGATTTAGAGTGATGACCCGGTACAGTACCATTAATAAAATATATACAGCTCTCTACTAACGGCAAATAACTCATTCGTTGTATTTGTTTAGCTAGTTTCAGATATTCTCAGGTGTTGACATTTTATATTTAAATTCTTAGTTCGTACAAAATCTTATCTTCATCTCTCACTATCACCAACCGATTTCACTTCTACTCAATTTTTCTAAATCCATAACAAGTTCTTTCGCATTATAAACCTAGTCAGTTTTTGATTTAGAGTGATGACCCGGTACAGCACCATTAATAAAATATATACAGCTCTCTACTAACGGCAAATAACTCACTTGTTGTATTTGTTTAGCTAGTTTCAGATATTCTCAGGTGTTGACATTTTATATTTATGTAAATTCTTAGTTCGTACAGAATCTTATCTTCATCTCTCACTATCACCAACCGATTTCACTTTAAAAGAGTGTTTAATAGCAAATTACTACAAGTAAACTATTAGATTAGTGCTGCTTGCTATGCATTGATCCGTAACATAAAATATGCATACGTAAAACAACTTTTAAGTTCCTGCTCTCAAATGCATCAACTTTTCTCTTTCTGTAAAGAGTGTGTGCCCCAGCTTTAGCGAACATGATGTTGTCGAATCAAAAAGAGGCGAAAATTTTATGACAGGAAAAACGTTCAAAAGCGTAAGATTAATGATTCTAGGATTACGAATAGAAACTACATCCTTATATTTTCACAACATATCGATCCTTAAATTTATATAATATTTGCACGTACGTAGTATACAAACACAAGAAGAAGATAAAGCTACTCTTGTCGATATTCAATATCTATTTTTTATTTCATTTTCCGCACTTAATAGAACGTCATTATTGCCATCACTTTCTGTCCTTTTATATCTTTTCTGTATCAGCAGAATTCAATGCTAACACAAACGAGTAGTGGCAGAGAAGTATGCGCGATACATCTTCAGAATGTTCAGTGTAAAACGCAGGGATGCAGATGCCAGTGAAATTGATCGCGATATTCACGATGATAAATAACTGATAGAGTGGTACTCGAAAACTAATTTGTCAGTGTGCTTGACAAGCTGGATTCTAATTCTAAATAATAATATATGTACATGAAAGTATGTTCAATAAATACCAATTCTAAAGAGATTGGCAATATGCCTACTTCTAGGAAGATTACAATCTACTTAAATGCATTACGGTGTGCGCACGCAAAATACGTCTGTCTATACGTAAATGTTAAAATACTGATTGGCAACCAATCGCAATCAGGTCTCATATCGTACGAACGAAGAAAACTGAGGTACAAACTGAAACTTTCCGAATTTTACTTTGTAATCGAGGTGAATGGAGACAGCCACTCTACTCACTTTATTAAAATGGTATATATAGTTCTGCGCTTTATGTGAGTATTCTATTGTCGTGTGTAGTTTAATAATGTCGTCTTATTTGTCTTCCTTCAAGAAGCAAACTTTTCATCAAATATTGAATCAGTTTCAGTCCTTGAAAGAATCTGTGTCGCCAGAAAAGTTCCAGTTTAATTAAGTTGATTAAAAAGAAAAGATCAATTTGTGCCACAAGGACATTATGTTAAGAAGTTCTGTGATGAGTTATATGTCAGAAGCTTGGCAATGTCACATTTGACGTTTTCAAAATATTTAGGAATGCCCAACCAAATTAGGAAATGCCTTGCATTATTTTGAATGATACTAAACTAGTAATTCAAATATAAGATGCAACATAACATCTCAATTCAGTTGTTGCAACCACTGTACATTCTCTTCGGTCTGGTCTGTCGAGTAGAATAAAGAAAAGTTTGTTTTGCGAGATGATAAATGAACAAGATGAGTCGTTTAATATGATGCAAATGCTCACCGACTTCACATTTTTATACATAATTCATTGAATAAGATGTGAGGTGAAGATGTCATGGTATACAGCGACTGGAGTAAAGAAACTCTGTAATATCATTACTATCAATTCTCATCATATCAACATCATCAAAGATACCACTAGATAAATGTGCTTGGAAGCTTGGAAGAAAATAGACACCAAAAAGAAAGAGAAAAGCATCTTTCTTCCTTTCATCCTTTTAGATATTCTTTGACTCGCCCAACCTTCTTTCCTCTTTTCAAGTGTTTGCATTTTAAGTATAAAGCATCAAAAGTCTCATATAAAATGAGGAAACTTCACACAGTCTTCACAACATTTAATATTAAAGAAGTTGGCGAGTCTTATTTTTGAGAAAACTTGTAAATTTTTTCTGACTCGCGTGACATAAGAAGGAGTTAAGTATGAACGAAAAGTATTTCAATATCAGAACTATCGATTATTTACATCTTCCTTTTTACAAATAAACGATAAGAAGTAAAAAAGGGGGAAATGGAAAGAGACAAACTTTGATTGTACCAAGAAAGGATACGATTACGAAACCAAAGATAAAGTAAATTCAAATGTTAACTTAATCTAGCTTGAAGATATTATGTAAGCGTTGACAATGTTAATGCATCTTGCTAGAAGAATACACCCACATCCCTTATTTTACACCAAATGACTGTATAAAACTGTTTGCTGTTATTGAAATGAAGTGTTGGGATGTTAAACTTGAATGGTAAAAGTGTGCATCTGATAACATAAAATATTCCTGTCTGAATTCAAACAAGATCACGGAACATTATGTCAATAAAACTGTTGAATGTACATAATTTCCAGAACAACTTATGTATATACTGTGTACATTAAATATGTTATGTGAGATCATTTCGCCTTCACACACCCCATGATGTCAGTAAATGACTCAAGCAAGCGATGAATGAGAATGAGCCAACAGAACAGGACGCAAGGAAATGTACTCATTAAATAATATACATACCTAAAATATTAACAACTTTCTGCTGTCACCAATTGAGCAAAGTGCTGAGCTATTTAAAAGTCCGTGTTCCACATGTAGGTATCAGATTAATGATGTATTTAAAAAAACCACTGTTCATTAATGTCCAAGGAAATCGCTTAAATGGAGAGCTATTGCAAGGCACATATTTTTTTAAATAAACGGCTGCACTATCCAATTACTGCCGTACTTACTGGGTTTTAAAAAATGTTTCCCACAGAAAAATAAAATTAAAGTCTAACAATAACCTTGTCTATCAAAGAAGAAAGCTGTTTCTAAATTTGGTAAATTGATTCATGCAGAATAATAGCCTGATTGATTCCGAATATATTCAATTCATTATCAAAGATGCAATGCAAGATTGCAAGTTGAAATGATAAATTAAGTAATGGTTTCAATTTGAAGGGAAACATTTCTTTTGCAATCAAAATAACCTCATGAGAAATGAGTATATTGAACCCAAAATTCTCATCGACCATATAGTCGCTTAAATCACTGCAGCGTTTACCTACGAATGTAATGCAAAAAAAATCACTAAAAGTAATGAAATGAAATAAGACGTCTCAGTCTTGCTTGTTTTGTCTCCGCTAATGGATGATAAATATTTTCACATAAGATAAGCCAAGTAGCCGCAGAACAAACAATTATGAGTTATGAATTTAACGCACCATAATATCCCTTCTCACATTACCCATTCGTAATTTATATCACCCGAGATGAAAGAAGCTGAGAATGAATAAACAAACACAATAACTCGAAACTCTCTTCTTGTAAACTTTCTGCCTTGGTATGCTTCAATCTCATATCAGTCGACAATAAAAACAGTATATGTAACTATACAGCTATAATTAAGCAGAAAAGACGCCAAGTACACAACATCATTTGGTGAGTTGAGTGCGTGTAAAGCCTTACTCTGGGAAAACCCTAATGTTCCAATTCCAAGTTTGCATGCATACAACTTTGCATTATTTATGTGGTAGGCTTTCCACTACAAAAGTTTTCTCAAGTCCATGTAAATTAAATCTACTAAAGTAATGATTCGCGGAAGGTACTTACTTCACTTCACCGTCAAGTCAGAAGTTAGCAAGTACCTACTAGTCTTCAACTGTATTCCCCTTCGCTCTATCCATATTCATTTATTGTATAATTACCGTGTAGTAGCTCTTGAAATGAGGGCCGCATGTAAATGAAATGAACAAGAATGAAGAGAAGAAAAAAGCGCGCGGCTGAAAATAGTAGAATCAAGAGGATGGTAAAAGCAATTTGACAAATTGTGTAAAATGTGAAGTCTAGGGATAGCGTAAAATAAAGCGAACATCACAAAAACTACAAAGCCTTGAGAATCTCTTTAATGATAAAAGTCACTTAGAATTGCACAAAATAAATTTACTCTTTTACAATTTAGGAAAAAAACTGATTGGAAAAATTGATTTGTTACTTACTGTTTTTGAGCTTGCTGTGCCCCAGCAGGTCTTCCATCATGTCCTTGTTTTTCTGCAATGAGTAAATGGACACGTGTTTATCAGAACTAATGGGCAAGGACCAACACAAATAACCGACGCGAATCTCGTATTTTTCTCGCTTCCGTTTCTTCCCAGAAGCTGCTGCCGATGTTGACTGTGAGGAACTATCGCTCCCATCCAATTTCAATTTACTAAGTCTTTTCCCTTTCTGCAATGGAGGAGCTGCACTGCCAGCCCCAGTATTCCCATTAGAACAGTTAGCGCTACTACCATTATAGGTGCTGGTACAGCTGCAACTTTTACAATTACCGTCTGAACTGCAGGAGAAAACTTTCGTTTCTCTCCTTTCTCTTTCAATATTTCCTCCTCTCTTCCTCATCTTGCCTTCAATGGCGCAACCAAACTTTCCGTTGTTTTGCAACGGAGCATCAAGATTGTCATAAGTTCCATTATTAACATCCCCACTCAAGTCGGGCAGCTCATCTTCCTCCTCCTCCACCTCTTCAAGCTCGTCCTCGACGGTTCCTGTGGAGGAGCACTCGATTACATTAGCTCCCGTTAGATTATGACTCTCCATAGAGTTTGTGATCTCATTAGGATCTTCCGCCTCAGAATCAACCACAAGTTGGGTCTTTTCATCATCGCCACTACTGTTTGCAAAAGCGGGAGGAGGCTCCACAATGTCAAAATCTACACCCAACTTGTCCAAATTAAAATCAAAGTGTGTATAGTCAGCAAATGTAGTGTGGTTTGCTGAGCTAAAGCTATTTCTGGCCGCAGAACCATTTCCTACCATGCTACTATTGTTGTAGTCCCCATATGGCCCAATTCCCAAGTTGGCCAAACTTAAATTCAATTTGAAAGTGAAATCATCATCATCAAAGTCAATAACACCATCTGTGCCCGGAATTATGGCGTCGTCATACAAAACATCTTTCCCTGGATCAGGTAGGTAATGATCGGACTGAAACGACTCACAACTCGAAGAGCCTGTGTTACTGATTCCCGAATCCGTATCTGAGAATCCTTTAGCCAAAGCGGACGACGAACGAGACGAAGGGTTTATAAGTGCCAGTCTATCTATATCGATATCAGGATCCTCCTGATCACTACTTCCTAAGACAAGAGCCGGCACATTTACATAAGGATTCTCCGCTGCTCCTTTCAGCATTGCATTTGTGTTTGAGTGAGGTAAAGGGGCTTTCTCGCGACCGCGAATCACTTTGTTCAGCAACATTGTTTGCTCTTTATATCAGGAAACGTTTCACTTTCTCACTGTCACAATAAAGGATCTAAGGATTCGTGTCACAAAATGTAATCAATTTCATTGTGAGGCTTTCCTTATCAAAAGTACAGGTAGAATCTATGTAATAAAAAATTGTAAGTGCGTAATAAGAATTTCTCGAATTTTATGGCGCAAAACTTTTCAATCAAATTTTAATGGTAGAGAATCGCTATCAACCAACTTTTGTTATGCAAGATGATGCATTGAATTCAAAGAAGTCAATTCAACAGAGGAATGGCATTCACTCCAGGAATGCTTATCAACAAATGCTGATTATGTGTGAGAACAAGGGTAAATATGTACCATTCACGTCATCATTATACTACTGATGTTGATACTCACGGAGAAAAAAAAGACATTTCAAACAACAGCACACAACTCAAAGGATTTGCAAAGTCATTGCACTGGTTTTTTATAGCCAGACGCATAAACCCCGATTACTTACAGAGGATTTCATTACTCGTGTTTCTCAAAAATGTTCACTCACGGAATCAGGTAGGTATGAATGTGTTAGCCAGTCAGCCTGTTTTTATTTCGTAGCCTATTTAACAAGTTTCATTGTCATCTGAATAATTCGCTGGCACAAGTTGTCTCAGAAAAAAAGGATCGTCACTAAGCAAGTTGCCCCGTTTCCCAAATGAAAAAAGTCCAATTCATTCGAGTTTCACGGATTGCTGCATTTTTCACTATTTCACATGTCTGACAGACGCAAGTTCTTTTGTAACTTTCATGAACAGAAGCATTCTCATCTAGTAGGAAATGAGAATAATCTTATAACAGCGACTGATGCTGAGATTTGTTATATGTATAAATTTGACTTCTTTTGCCCTCGCATAACAATCAGCACTCGACGATTGTACGCAGCAAAGCACATGCAATCATCACGGAAATCAGCTTGCTTGTTATTGCCCTGACTTTTCACAGTTATTACTTGAAGCTTCACCACCGCAACTTTCAATCACACTCTTCGGCGAGACGGGTTGATAGAAAACCGTTCTTGTCAATTCTGAGGTAATGAAATGAATGACGTTTCCCTTGATTCAGTCGAATCGAAAATACGCACTTGGCTTTTTACTGACTCACAACAACAAGGTATATAGTACTTGATATTGCTAGGTCTTGTCACAAGTTTCAACCTTAATAATAAAGGTTGGATTTATTTCCATGCGATTTCGACTTTTTAAAAACTTAATGCAACAGCTTCATCACTGCATGACAGTGACTGTGTTGACGTGATGCGAGCTGTAACAAAACTGCAGCAGCTATAACCGATGTCTTATGAAATGCCACAAAATGAAAAGTGTCGTGTGTATGAGAGCGTCAGTGAGTTGTTAGTGAATAGTGGATAGAGAGTTGAGATGAATAAAGACCAGTCACACTCACATCGTCAACATCATCCCATCGTCAATCGTAGTAAGTAACCATTGCTCTGCTAATAGGAGAAAAAGAGACGAGGAAAATCTCTGAACAGTCTGCATCATGCTGGTGATCAGTGAGTGCAAAGTACAGAAATCTAACGCACTCTGTTTCTTTGTGCGTAGTGTTATGTATGAAAGAACTTAAAAAATACAAGAAAAAGGATTGAATTGTCTGATGTAGAGACAAGCTAAACTCAATCCTTTTTCATTTGCTGCACACACATAAATCCGCATTGCTCGGTAAAACTTGTGTTTGAAAAGATGCGTTTTACTATTATTATTATTTTCAGATTCTCCTGCCTTGCTGTAAATGTGTAAAATAAAACCCATAGATGTGCCACAGTGGATTCGATAGATGCGTTTTACTATTATTATTATTATTTTCAGATTCTCCTGCCTTGCTGTAAATGTGTAAAATAAAACCCATAGATGTGCCACAGTGGATTCGAAATCAAAAAGCCCCAATTAACAGGAACTATGAAGCTCCTCAAGCCAGAGTTTATACATACTTCACACAGACACAGATGTCCTTTTAAAAGCAAATCCCTTGTAATGAATCGTTATTTCCTCAAATCCGAATCTCGCTTTCCACTGTACTTTTCGAGTTGGTTGCCCTTCATCAGTGCATCACTATTCAAATTTCATCTTCAACTTTACCGCATCTATGTATGTAGAAATGCAATTTACTCAACTTTTATGAGGATATACAGAGATCCAGTTTTGTTTCGTTGTTTTTGGCTTAGCTTTTCAGTATCTATTCATAGATTCTAAGGAGGCTTGAGTAACATGTGTGCTCCGGGAGTCCAAAAAAAATCTCTCAGAACAGACTTCCTCTTGCTGGAGATCTGGATCTGGATGAACTGGGAACAAGATATAATAGGAAGCCGCAACGGAACATCAACAGACAACCATTCGTATTGCATATATAAGATGAGTAGAGAGTTATGAAATTTCTACTTATGCATTCTGCTCGATTCGAAAATAAAAATAATAATGACTACATCCGCCCTTCATTCACAATATCACAACTTTTGGTTTAAAAAACTCATATGAAATGTTCCCAAGTGTCCAGACTGAAACAGACTGTTTGCGTGGGGATTACAGTCAAGTATCAAACAGAGGACTTGAGAGAATCTATATGAAGCACTTCTTTCATTCATTCAAGGGTCCCTTGTCCCAAGGTTGTTCTCACTCATATCAGAGCAGATGTTGCCATCCCTCATCAGACCAAACAGTGTTACATGTAGTGAAAACCATTTGGTTAGTAGAGGAGAGATAAAGGGTGCTTTTGCCGACCCAAACAAGGAACTGGACTGTCATTAATATAGTTCATTCATAACAACCAGGAAAGAGGCTGAGTCAAGACACATTATTAGAAAATTCAAGCAAAGTTGAAAACATTTTACATTTAATATATCAAAGTGAACTGAACCCAGTTCAACATCAGCAACTGACATACAGATTTACCCACTCAACTTTTTATGACCACAGTTGTCCACAAAGTGTTGCTATAAATATGTTGTTGCTGCTTGTATTGATTATAATACGAAAGGTCTGTTTCCGCGTGACCGCAGAAGTTTCCATTCTGATCTGAATTTGAATTTATCAGTATAAATAAAATAACACACTTTTCTTTGAAAATAGTGTTTGAGTAGGAATTGAAACGATGATAGGCTGGGTTGTAAAAACGCGATAAGAAAATCCTGCAGAGGATTATAAAACTTTGTAAGGCAATGTGGCAGAAGAAAGTAAGTAGCTTTTAATCTGTTGTTTCTCTTGGACTTTACATGTAGAATTAAATGAAATAGGTGTGGGTTTACTACTAGGCATCACTCTGCAACAAAATAAAATGAGATTAGAATAGAAAGTATACATTTATATCGTTGAAATACAAAATACATCACCACTAAAAATGCTGAAGAGAAACAATTCTTTACCTAAAATTTTAAAATAATTTTTCTCTTCATTTACAAAGTAAAATTTGTACCGCTATTAATAGTTGTAGGAAATCAATTTTCTTCTTATTCTTCTACGTACAACTTGAACCATGAAATTTTTTATTTTTACCAAGAGTTTCAGCTAAATTCGAGAAACAAATTCTGTGTATATGGTATGTATAATTAATTTCATCTGCTGTGGTTGACATGCATTAAAATTGCACAAAGGAAGTTGTTACGGATGGTTTACTATTTGATAAAGAAAGATTTTCTATACATCGCGTATTTAATTGTCGGGTACAACACCGTCAGATTCCAAACCCTCTAATAATTGGTGCATGATTTGATTTAAAATCCACCATTCGCATATTAACAAGAGGTACACAAAAAATTGCTTAAATCCTGAAAAATTCACGTTTTTTAGCTTGTGACAAATAGGCGAGGCGCATAAATATTTTTAGCTTGAATGCAAAGGCCTAAGTGGAAGACATGAAATAGAACAAATTTGCTGTTTTCAACATTTGGAGAATTTCTGGAATCCAGCCTATTTAAAAAAGAGTAGAGTTGAGGAGACACGCATTTTTTGTCCATGTCGCGTGTTCTTGGTATTCAATTACGTATTTTGCTTACTGTTGAAGTCAATAAAAGCATGTCACTGTTGCTGTGTACCACAGTACTACCCAGAATGCAGGATAGCAGCAACTGGAAATTCATGGTGCTAAATTATAAATAAAGAGAAGCATTTATCCTCACAAAAGGATGCGTGATTTTTTACATCGTTATGCAGTTGGAACACAGCGGGAATCACCAACAAGCGAACGTCGAGCAAGATGTGTTTGATTCAAGATTAGGGTCGACTCCACTCTCTCTTGTGGTAAGTCCTACAGAATCACAAGATTCTATACAGATTGAGAATCTCTGAATTGTCGCTGTCGCTCAACTTCTCTAGCAATCTAGTTACGCAACATTGCTGCTGCTGGACTGGGTGGACAAAAAATTCAAGGTGTAGCAAAAAATGTGAACGTAGACGTTTGAATGAGTCTTAGTTTGTTAGACGTGTACAAAAAATGTCTCTCCTCTCCATGTAACGTAAACTTTGAAAATCCATTGTTAAATTAGTACATATAATAAGCTGGTAAACACTATCTATCCAACAGACATAAAAACAGTAGCTTAATAATTTTAAAAGGAACAAAAAATCTGAATCAGGATCTACTTCAGACTGAATCACGTCCAAACAATTGTAGCTCTATATAGACATCATTGCTTTCGTTTCATAGTGGCTCATAGCTCATTCAATGTTTTATATTGTATCTTTCATCATCCGGGTTTATTGTATTGTGTGATGCAACCCAGCTTAACATCATATTACGCTTACTCTAAGACAATGTGCTTGCAAGGCAATAGGTTGCTTAATATTTTATCTATGTACTTATGTATATTTTTGAAAAGATCGAGTTGAGTTTTACAATAAAGAGCCCTTTTCTTTCACTCCACCTTATTTATAGCTGCATCCAAATTTCGTATTATATACGGTAATAACATCTCTTCTAGTGGCAATAAAATAGTATAACAACTTTTTCATCCATAAAAAGGAAATTTAATGAATGTTGAGTTTCACATTAGTTACTGCGTATGACGAATCACGCAGTCATATTTAAGTGACCGGAACGTGAAAATTTGACCATTAGACATAATCACAACATTCTCAGTTTAAGCAAAATTTCGCTGAAGGGCTAGAATTGTTTACAGAACCATATTGGAAAAATGATAACGAATGAGTCATGATTATGTTCGTACCAAATGTTTAAAAATTCCCCAAATTACAACAATGAGTACACTTG